>JAULKM010048557.1:0-12842 GCA_032355605.1 Rubia tinctorum
TTTCATGACAACTTTTCATTTAATATTTTTCTTTTGTGCGAAGTGAAAATGAGAATAGACTTTAGTTCAATATTTCGGATATGTTGTGCCAATCATCATCTGACAAGCACTAAAATAGTGTCGTTTAAGTTATTTACCACATCCCATCGTTTCCTTTGATTAATTGAGCCAAGCCAAGTCAAGCATCTTCGTTTTCCGCTTTTAATTTGTTTTCATATTTGTTTTCCGAAACTTCGGCACTGTTATCGCACATCACCCTTTTTCTTGTGTGAACTTTAAAATTTTGATGCTTATGTCCCTATGGTAATGAGCCGAATTGCCGGGGCCCACATTTAGATTATCCGACTTTGCTCTTGCGTCGGCCAAGTGTCGGTATGGTTGACATCTACACGACGTCGCACATGATGAGGCAAAATTCACCATGATTTGTAACGAATTATATATGGATCCCACCTCATACATCACTTCAAACATTCAACTTTCTCTCGAATTTCATTTGTCCCTCAACCCGTTTTCTAAAATGTATGGTTTCTACATTCCCTAGATTACTTTCATTTCATATTTTTCCTTAAATTTGATATGTATATGGTGTATCAATGTGTTGTTTGTTTTTTTTTCTTGAAATTCCAATGGATTAGGGTTCTAGGTTGTAGGAATTTTAGGTCTATGTTTTCACCTTTCAACCATACATATGTTAGTTTGTTTAGAACCTTTGTTTACTAAGATTTTCTTCCATTGAGAATGACTCTATTAAGTTTTAATGCGACATCGCTGGTCCTCCAATCCTCCATCATTTGAAGAGATCATTGAGCGATGTCACTCATTAATAATTTATGCTCACAATGCATGAATGAGACGTCACACAATACTCGATTTTCCAATAAGTTTTACCGATGTGTGAGCAACGTTGCTTAGACATGTCGACCAGGGCATCAATTTGAATCGATGTGTCAGTGACATTGCAAACACATGTCTGCGAAGTCAACTAAAAGGATTAATTGAACCAATTTACATCGAATCTTGTTCTTTATATCACAATATTTATCATTTGTGACAATATAAATTTCAAGGATCACGGTTAATAACGCGGGATCGAGTAGCCTTGCCTCGATTGAGGTGAACGATTTGTTGTTTAAATTTAAATTGCTATTATTTGATTACTTATTTTGTAATTTGAGTTTTAACAATTTCATTAACCAATGCAGATCTGTAGCGATACAGATGAGAACCGTTGTCAACGGACTACATTCGGGGATGTCATTACACACTTTGTCCACACCTTTACCTAGACGAACTTTGGTTTAAATTCTTGTAAGTCCCCTCTATTACACATGTATTCTATTCCCAATAAACTTTTCCTATAGATTACTTTCATATGTATTAAATGTAGTTTTTACGTTTATAATTTGGTACGTCCCATACCAGATTAAGGAGCTCCAACCAGCGTACAAGTTGCCTGCTGCGTTGCAGTGCAACGGATGGGAGTATGACATGCACTACTTGAGGAACAGGAGGCTGAAGACCCTACCCTCGAAGGGATTTAAATGGTTTCTTGATGAAGAGGAACTCCATGTTGGGGACAAACTATACTTTGAGCTGTTGAAAGGTGCCAGGCCCATAGTTTTTAATGTTATCGTTCTTCGCCACATATTTCACTGACTATTGAACATTTTTATGAAATAAATTTATTCAAATTTGGAACAACATTTATTTATATACATTTAATATTCAATCTATATTCTATTTCTTGAATTTTATTTCAACGTTATAGAATCTTTCAAATGAACCGAACATATGACCAATGAATAATGAATAATTCAGAGTGATATTGAACTTCCCGTCCCTCCTGCATTTCAGAGAATAGTAATTATAAAATATACACAATATGCAAAGTAACTTTAAATAATAATAATGTTGGTGGGCCATTTCAATAATAAAATCAGAATTAAACACCACTCCACATACATTCTAAAATACTATGAACACACACTTCAGGTAATTAGGCAAGGCCCATGTAGTGTGGGCACTGATCTTCACCTCATCATAAGCCATCGTTCTATTACCCATATGCGAGGCTATGTACTATCTTCCAACTGTTTCATAATCTCCCTGTTCACTTTATTTGATCTCACCTCCGGAGTAACTAATACCTGCATACATGCAGCATTCACCAAACTCAAAACAAAGTCAAGATATATTGAACAACATGAGAATATATTGATATACATGAGTATATGATACTGATTTAAAGAGCCACAAACAATATGACCATCATAAATGTCGACTAATCATTCCTACTGTAATGGAAAGAAGCAGGGGATAGATATAGGGGACCAGTCAGGTTCCTTCCACAAACAGTAGGGAGAGGGAGTTCAAGGTCACTCTGAATATAACCAAGACTTGTGTCATTTATTTCAATCACACTGATACAGTCAAATATTTGCTGCGACCAAAACTTTTTAATAAATTCAAAATGTTGACATATTAGGTTGTGGGCTGAAATTGTTAGGCCCATATAGACCTGTGACCTCGGTCTGTGGTCAACTCCATCTCGTCTTTACCGACATAGGTGCAACGTCATTCTATGTCAGGTGGACAACGTAAGGTTACGAAATGACGTCGCATCAAAATAACTTTAAATGAGAGGTCCCTCACATTCAGTTCAAGATTATGTTCACAAGTTTCCCACAAATTCC
Organism: Rubia tinctorum; assembly: GCA_032355605.1. NCBI lineage: Eukaryota > Viridiplantae > Streptophyta > Magnoliopsida > Gentianales > Rubiaceae > Rubia > Rubia tinctorum. The sequence goes on from JAULKM010048557.1 coordinate 2,697, forward strand.
AACAGTTTCCCACATCTTTGATCTACTCCCATCTCAAAGTTATAGTTTTTCAACACTTCTAACACCTATTTTTAAAGAATTTTTGCTTTGCATTTTCCGATCTATGATCTTTGAATGTGTTGTGTATTTTGATTTTCTAGTTCTTACACAAATATGTTATATTGTAAAGTTCCTTAAATGTATACCTAGTACTATGTTTTGATATGGTTTTGGACATTTTTCAGTAATTGTCTGTTCTTAAAGTATCAATTTTCAGGGTTTCTGTCTTTTTCTCCCAAGGTGCCTTATATATATGCGACGTCGATAGCCTATCGGTCACATATCGGTCTTTTCAAACTGAGTGTGACGTTGTATATTCAAATGTCAAGGAATATAGGTGAGACGTCGCACTTAGTTCGGTTCGACCCTCAAGCCACCCCTCTTTCCAGGTCTTTCACCATTTTACATAGTTTTTACTAATAAAATTTCACACTTTACCATAGTTAATATTTCTTTGTTCTTAAGCAGTTCTCCGCACAACGGAGTAATAAAGAGACTCTTGTGTTCGACCTTGAACATCATACAATGGCTACCGATAGCCCACGGTTCGTCTACACCTTGAAGCAGCAGAACTTCAGCAAAAACCCAACTTTGGTAAGGCATTTTATATTAATATTAACCGTTCTTAATTATATATATATATATTTCTAATCAATATTTTTTTGATTTAGTACATCCAATGGGAGATTGTACCATTGGTGTGCTAAGGTGCTATCAGATAGAGTGGTGTATGAACTAATCAAGGGGTGGGAAGATCAAGACCCTGTCCCCAAAGGGTTTTGGTGAGTTCCTTTCTAGACACCGCGTATGCATCGGGGACACCTTGTTCTTCGAGGTGATAGAAGTTAGGCGGCCAATTATCTTCAAGGTCATCATCATCCGAGCTGATTGAGTTTATTGTAATTTATGTTATGTTAAAACTATGAGACAATTCTTAATCTAATTTATGTAATATTTGTAAGGATATGTTCATGACTTTTCTAATAATTTAAGTACCTTAATTAATTAAACATTATATAATTTACTGTTGTGGTTTTCCCTTTATTCCACCATTTTCAATCGAAACGCAATAGAACAAGCCTTCTTAAATTTTTAAACAACACTTCTTCATTTACAAAAGTCCATTAGTTTCTACTTTATCCAACCTTTAATATATCAGCAACATCGGTCTTTTGTCGCTACATGGCGATGAGAATGTCGTAGAATGCAATTTTGGATGTCCTTCCGACACAATATATGCAACTTTGCATGCAATTCGGTAACATTATTTACTCCATTTATTTTATCTTTACCTCGATTAATAAAGAACTGAGGTAAAAGAAATTATTTACCTCAATTTTTTAAAACTGAGGTAAAAGGGGTGGAGTAATAGGTCCAGCTTCTTCTAGTGTATCCTCTAACTTCGTCCAACACCATTATCATCATCAATTCGTTGAAAACATTCTCCTCACACTAGATTTCCCTTATCTCCGTATACTCTTCGATGGTGGTTGATTAGTTTTACTTCTCTGAACTATATTTTTTTGTGACTGGGTTCTGTGATATTTTATGTTTCATAGCATACGAGAAGGTTGAGAGGGTGAAAATGACTGCGTTTTTCTTTTTGAACCTCGTAATGAATATTATTTTCTATGAAAGATCATCATTTGTAAGAAAATTTCCATCACTTTGCTCTTTTGTTTCTTCACAATTTTAGGAAAATCTTGATTGCTTTAAATTCTAACTATACTTGTCTATGTTAATGGTTTATCAGGGGTACACTTTATTTTTGGAAGGATGTAAATATGAAAGTTGATTGCTCGAATTTCAGTAAGACTATTTGTTTTGACACACCTTGCTCAAAAATAATGAAGATCGAAATGCTATGATATTTGTTGGCGTTAATCTTCACAAACAGGCAACATTTGCTGTGTAGCACTTTTATATGATGAAACGTCTCTTACTTTTAAAATTATCACAAACAGACAACATTTTCTTTTGTAGTGGAGTTTTGATCACTTATGTCAATGGAAAATTTATTGTCAAAATAAATATGCTTATCTCTTGATTTTTTTTTCAAAATTAGTACATGGTTTCTATCATTAAACCAATTAGTGTTAGATGTCATCAACAACCAGTTATAAATTAGGGATATATATCAATATAATCCTAATACTCTCTCTGTCCCATTTCAACCTGTAATTTAACTATTTTGGCCCTAAAATTTAATTGGCATATAAATATAAATACTATTGTGTAACATATTGTTTGATTCATTATAACATATATTTTCACAATATCAAATTTTCACAAATTTTAATTATTCTTAAGAAAGATATTAATGATCAAATATTTTTCAAGTCAACTGTTAAAAGTCAAAAGGTGAACCTTGAAATGGGATGGAGGGAGTACTAGCAACAGTATCAATATAACCCTCAGATAATTGAAACTACAAAAACAACCCCAACTACTTGATAAAAGTGCCATTATAACTCTAAGGTGGACATTTCAGCGTAGATCATGCTTTTCTGGCTGTGAAACCCCTCCCCCAAAATGACAAAAATAACCTCAGACCAGAAGCTGAATTTGGGTGGACAATTATACCCTTGCCCACCGCCGCCTGACCACCGTGCCACTGCCTGACCGCCATCGGGCCAACGTCGTGCCGTTGCTAGACCAGGTAGGGTTATATCAGGACATTCCTAAAACTTATAGGGTTATATCAACACATTTCTAAAAAGTGTAAGGTTATATCAGCACACACAATAAAAGAAAAGTGTGTAGTACACTCGGCTGGCCTTAACGGGTGTTCACAACATCATATATACCATTATCACATCATAACAACATCATATACACCATAAAATTCAACATCACAAAACCCTCATTCATATTAAACACCATTATGACATATCCTAGCCTCATTTAAAAATCATCAACATTAAAAACCTTAGGTCAAAGAGCACAACAAAATAATAACTACACACAACAGCAAAAGTCATTAAATCATCAATCCAGATTAAACAAAACAAAATAAACAAAATTTCATCGAAACTCCTCTATTCTATACCATATATACCACATATAGATATTTATATGACGAGAAGAAAAATAAAATCACGTAATAAAACTCAATAATGCATAAATCTAGTGAATTAAGGGGAATTTCGAATGAAAATACCATTTTGAAGGGTTCCCACACCTCCACTTCAACGTCTGCTACGTCAACCTCACCAAAGCTCCTCTTTCACCACCATAATCACACTCTAGAATGTCAACGATCTATATAAGAGGTTGAAATGGCAGTTGCATGTAGTTGGCATTGATTTTGTACTGATATGACACTTTATTTTTATAGTATATGTTGACATAACCCTACACTTTTTATGAATGTGCAGATATAACCCTCTAAGCTTTAGGAATGTTCAGATTTAACCCTATAAATTTTAGGAATATTTTGATATAAGCACACCTGGTCTTACAGTGGTCCTGCGGCGGTTTAACTGTGGTCCGACAGCAGTCCAGTGGCAATAATTGGGTTATTAATGACGCTAAGGGAAATATCATCATTTCCTATTTTTCAGTTTTTTGGTTTTTTCCAAAAGGGTAAAACGTCTTTTCATGGAATTCCGCAAAAAAGACATTTTACCCTTCTAAAAAGAACAAAAAATTTGAAAATTAATAAATGACAATATTTACATTAGCATCATTAATACCACAATTATTGCCCAGAAGGGTAAAATGTCTTTTCACATAATTCAGGCTTAAAGTTGCCGGAAAGGGTATTTTTGCAGTTTCACTTATCATCTAGGGTTATGTTGGCACTTTCAACTATCAGATGATTATATTGGCACTTATGTGAATTATATATAATTTATTTTTGCTTTACCTCTCGAACTTAAACTATTCATGAACAATTTAAAATTTTTAACATATTAAATTATGTATAATAAAAAGAGTTCGTCTCCTCTGAGGGAGCCTAAACTTTAGGAAAGGACTAAGGAAAACTACCTTGCTAAAAAGTTAGGGCCTGGGCGTAGTATTTTTTTGGTACCATATTTAAAAAGGGCGAGAAAAAGGAGGGACTGATGTGCAAATATGGACAGAAAATATTAAAAATATGAAAATACAGCGCTTTCTCCTTCTCTCTAATCTCTAACCTCATCTTCTGAAATTTGCTGAATCTCAAGCTCATCAAGTCTGGACAAATTCTGGAAGATTTTACCTTCAATATGAATGAAATCTAGGATAATTCAAAACATGAGCACGAACGAAGATTCAAAATATGAAGATTCGACCTGGTAAACAAATTTCTTCTAAAATCCATTTAATTTGTTCATGAATGCGATAGAAAGATGTTCTAATTTATCGAATTGACAGGAAAAACAAAATGCATGAATCTCACCAAAAAAATCAACAACTTACTTTGACAACAAATCAAAATCAGGAACTTCAAGCAGGAAATGAGATTATCCAAATCACATATGATGTGGATGAAGAATTGAGCCTTACTTTTTCATATAAGATGTATATACACATAATGAGGTCTACTACATTCTGCTGTAACTACGAATCCTAGCTCAGTATATAAATGATGTTCCCTGTTTTTTAGTTAATGTTCACTAATCTAATAGCATGAGTTCTCTATCTTTCCTACTGATGTTTAATTTTATCCGGATGATGTGACAAGTTATAGCAAGAGACTTATATTTTTTTACTACTGTTGTTTACAGTACATGATCATGAGATGGATATTTTTTTGTTCAGTTATTCATGATATGTACTGAGGTTTACATATAGATGTTGAGGTTCACTGTAGCTCCTGTTTGATGTTTCAAAAATAGGCTGAAGCAGTGTAAATTTTATAGCATGTCAATTGTGTTTTTTTCACCTATTGTTTACTGTACAAAATCATGAGATTGCTATTTTTTTGTTGAGTTATTCATAATGTTATATGAGGTTTATATTTTATGTACTAAGGTTTAGATGTAGATGTTGACGTTCATGTAGCTCCTATTTGATGTTTCAAAAACAGGATCTGAAGCAGTGTGAAGTTTATAGCAAGTGAATTATGTTTTTTTCACCGGTTGTTTACTGTAGAGAATCATGAGGTTGCTATTTTTTTGAGATATTCATAAAATGTTTTTAGGTTCCTATTTTATGTATTCAGGTTTACATATAGATGTTGAGGTTCACTGTTGCTCCTGTTTGATGTTTCAAATACAGAACCTGAAATAGTGTCAAGTTTTTAGCATGTCAATTGTGTATTTTTTTCAACTGTTGTTTATTTTATGAAATCATGAGATAGCTATTTTTTGTTGAGTTATTCGTAATAAATTATGAGGTTCCTATTTTATGTACCGATTTTTACATATAGGTCTTGAAGTTAATTGTTGCTTCTGTTTGATGTTTATAAAACAAGACCTGATAATCAAATACAACAGGTTGATGTTTATGAAAACTTGGAAGGCATAGCAGAAAAAACATGGGAAGATTTTGAAGACTTATACTGCTGCCACTCAAAAGCAAGAGGTTTCAGCATACGAAAATCAACAACATGCAGGACAAACGACAACACCTTGAAGGGAAGATACTACACGTGTTCTTGTGAAGGTAAAACAAACAAAAAATCCATAACTCCTACAGTGGAGAATAACAAGAGACTTTCTAACAAGAACAAGATGCAGAGCTAAGATGTTTATCAAACTAACTGAGGATGGCATGTACACAGTCCATCAACATGTCGAAACTCACAATCATGAACTTACCATTCCTCAGTGGCAACATCTGCACAAAAGTGTAAGAAAAATAGACCTTGAAAAGGGAAAAACAATTGAAGAAATGGAACAAGCTAGACTGACACCAGCAGATGGATACAGGTTCATGGTTGGCGATGTTGGAGGTGAAGAATAAGTCGGACACCATCTTCTAGTGGTGCATTATATTTTTTCACTATAGTTGATAATTATTCCCGAGCTATTTGAATTTTTTTATTAGTGTGGCTAAATATGATGTAGCCTCTAGATTTAGAGAATTTTTTGCTTTAATCAAGATGCAGTTTGGGTGCACTATCTGTCGTGTCCATGCTGATAATGGTACATAATTTTTGCATTTGAGATCATACTTTGCTGAAGCTGGGATTATTTTTGAGACATCATTGGTTGATACACCACAGCAGAATGGTCGTGTGGAACACAAATATCGTCATTTGTTAAATGTGGCTCGTGCTTTGCGTTTTGAAGATAATCTGCCTCTTGAGTTTTGGGGAGAATGTGTTCTCAGTGCTGCTTATGTGATTAAAAGGAAACAAATGAAGCAACTCAATGGTCCCACACTATTTGAGTTACTCTATTGACGTACTCCAAGCTACAAGCTTCTGAAAGTTTTTGGTTGCTTGTGTTATGCCTCCTACATTCCCAGATATCGTGACAAGTTTGCTCCAAGGAGTTGACGATGTGTTTTTCTAGGGTATCTTGCTTGCAATAAAGGTTATCGCCTTTATGATTTGGAATGTAGTTCCTTCTTCAACAGTCAGGATGCTGAATTTTATGAAGACCAGTTTTCGTACGCTGTGCCATCTACTACTCCACCATCGCCGATGCCTGACATCACCCCACCTCAGATACTTCACCTCCACTGGAATACCTACCATCTACAAAGTACTTGTCGCCACCAGTGACCCCTGATCTAGATCATTGGCCTATTTTCCTGTGGATCGACCCGATCCTAGACACGTTGCATGCGTCGCCGACATCCCCGCCGCCCACGCTTCACGCGCTGCCAATCGCCGATCACCACATGCCTCCCACGACGCTTGAAGATATGCTAGCATCACCATAACCGTCTGAGGTGGCGTCTCCTCTTCCTACTTCTCCTATGCCGCCTACCTCTCCAGTTCGATCTCGGTCGCCCCTTCCTGCGATCGAGCTACCTTCTGTACGATACAGTCTTTGAGATGGTCGACCTCCTAAATATTTAGAAGACCGTGTCTGCTCTATTACTGATATTAATCCCCCCTACTGCAATGATCACACATGCATCAACAAAATCCTCAGGTGTTCTCTATCATTTAACTAATTTTATAAATTACGATAAATTTTGTAGTACGCATACTAGATTTTTAGTTGCAGTAACTTCTAGTGCAGATTCCACCACTTATTCTAAGGAATCTAAGTACGCTCATTAGCGTGATACTATGGTTGAAGAGATTAATGCTCTTGAGTGCAATCAAACGTGAACATTGGATCCTCTGCCTCTGGATAAGACTTCAATTGGATGTAAATGGGTGTATCATACCAAGTTCATATTTGATGGTACTATTGAACATCACAAAGCTCATCTGGAGGTTCTCGGAAATTGTCAGAAGAAAGGAATTGACTATAGTGAGACATTTGCTCCTGTTTCAAAATGAGTTTGGTTCATCTTTTTTTATTAGTTGCAGTCATCCGTGGTTGGAAACTTCATCAGATGGATGTGCATAATGCCTTTCTACATGGTGATTTTTATGAAGAGGTGTTTATGCGCCCTCCACCGGGCTATCCTGCACTCACTGGCCAGGTTTTGTCACCTTCAGAAATCTCTTTATGGTCTTCGGAAAGCTCCTCACAATTGGTTTTCCAAGTTGGCTCGGGCTTTACGAGCATTTGGCTTTGTTCAGGGTAAGGATGATTAATCTCCATTTTCTTTTACTCGTGGCTCATTTTCTTTTCATGTACTTGTCTATGTGGATGATTTGGTCATTGATGGTAGTTCTTCGTCACTCATCTCTGAATTCAAGAAATACTTGGGCTTTTGTTTTTACATGAAGGATTTTAGTACACTTAAGTATTTCTTGGGTATAGAGATTGCTAGAAGACCGGATGGGATATTTCTTTCACAAGGAAAATATGCCCTGGATATCTGATCTAATATAGATTTATCAGCTTCTAAGCCAATTGATTTCCCTATGGAGCAACAACATGATCTTTCGAAAGTTAAAGGTCCTCTTTATGATGATCCTGAATTGTATCAGCGCTTAGTTGGTCGCCTCATTTACCTTACTATCACTCATCCTAAACTCAGTTACTCTGTTCATATGCTTGATCAGTTTATAAAGTCTCATTATGTTCCTTACTGGCAAGCTGCAATTCGAGTTCTTCACTACTTGAAGAGTCATTCGGATCAAGGTTTATTTCTCTCTTCACGAAGTTCGTTACAATTAACTATTTATTGTGATTCTAATTGGGATGCATGTCCTATTACATGATGATTTATTTCTGGGTTTGTGACGATTTGTGATTCTCCAGTTTCATGGAAGACCAAGAAGCAACCTATAGTTTCTCGTTCTTCTACTGAAGCGGAGTATCTTGTTTTGGATTTTACTTGTTGTGAGTTGTTGTAGCTTAATCCTTTGCTTAGGGACTTAGGTGTTATGCATTCTACTCCTATGCAACTATTTTTTGACAATTAATCTGCTATTCACATTGTAGAGAATCTAGTATTCCATGAACATACGAAGAATATAGAGGTTGATTGTCATTTCTTCTGTGATGTTATTCAGTCTGGTGCTCTTGTTACTTATCTTATCCGCACGACTGATCAACCCGCGACCTTGTTCACCAAAGCTCTCAGACGGAATCAATTTCATTCATTACTTGGCAAGTTGGGCATTTGTGATCCTCATGCTCCAACTTGAGGAGAAGTATTAAGGATTATTGAAGATTTAGGGTTCATAGTTGGTTCTGTGTTTTTGTACTTGGTGTTATAGATTTTAATTTTGTTTTGATTTGATTAAATTTGTACTTGGTTCATTTTCGATCTAACATTAATGAATAAATTAAAGGCAAAGTTTTAGGAAAGACCGTCTTTCCATAGACTTATGGAAAGAAGGGTTTACTTAGAATAATAAAATGTAAAAGGTCTTAGTTCCAATATTAAAATTTTATTATGCAAAATGTAGTGGTTATAAAGTTTATAACCTGATTCATGCAACCCAAAATTTTTATCTTCATTTCTTCTAATTTACACTCTAAACCTTGGTCTTTCCATGGTTTATGGAAAGATCGTCTCTCAAGAGACGGACTCTAAATTAAATACTAAATATATTATGAGAAAGTCTCATTTATTTAGGGTTATATTACAATTATTTAAACATTGCAATACATATTAAAAGTTTTTCAATTAAAGTTATACGAAATTCATCAGATGGATGTGCAAAATGCTTTCCTACATGGTGATTTTCATGAAGAGGTGTTTATGCCCCCTCCACCGGGCTATCCTGCACCCACTGGCCAGGTATGTCACCTTCAGAAATCTCTTTATAGTTTTCATCAAGCTCCTCGCAATTGGTTTTCTAAATTAGCTCAGGCTTTACGAGCATTTGGCTTTGTTCAGATTAAAGAAGATTACTCTCTATTTGCTTTTACTCGTGGCAGAGTTTCTTTGCATGTATTTATCTATGTGGATGATTTGTTCATTGCTGGTAGTTCTTCATCACTCATCTCTAAATTTAAGAAATACTTGGTCTCTTGTTTTCATATGAAGGATCTTGGTACACTTAAATATTTCTTGGGTATAGAGATTGATAGAAGACCAGATGAGATGTTTCTTTCACAATGAAAATGTGCCCTGAATATCTTATCTGATATAGGTTTATCGGCTTCTGAGCCAAATGATTTTCCTATGGAGCAACAACATGATCTTGCAAAAGTTGAAGTTTCCCTTTATGATGATCCTGAATATTATCGATGTCTAGTTGGTCACCTCATTTACCTGACTATCACTCGTCCTGAACTCAGTTACCGTATTCATACGCTTGATCAGTTTATGAATTGTCATTCTATTCCTCACTGGAAAGCTACAATTGGAGTTCTTCACAACTTGAAGATTCATCCTGGTCAAGGTTTATATCTCTCTTCATGAAGTTCGTTACAGTTAATCGTTTATTGTGATTCTTATTACCGATATGTCCTATTACACGACGATCTCTTTCTGGGTTTGTGACGATTTGTTATTCTCCAGTTTTATGGAAGACGAAGAAGCAACATACAGTTTCTCGTTCTTCTGCCAAAGCGAAGTATCTTTCTTTGGCTTTTACTTGTTGTGAGTTGTTGTAGCTTAAGCGTTTGCTTAGGGACTTAAGTGTTGTGC
>JAULKM010048566.1:0-12841 GCA_032355605.1 Rubia tinctorum
GTTGAGTGTACCCTGCGGGCTAGACGCTGCAATTCGTGCAACACAAGTGGGTTGGGCGAAATCCCCATTTGGTTAAATATCCAATTTTCCGCAATCCAGAGTCTTCGCATGGAGATTCATATCAGTTTATATCACTACTAAAAGTTAGAGCTAGCGAAACACTTTCTTTGCAACACTTATTTAAAATGTTACAATAGCTTATTGATGTAGCACGTAATCTAAGAAAGATGAAATGCGAGAGATTGCAACATAAATGTAGACTTTTTAAAAAAATCATAATAAAAAAGCCTGAAAATTACATAAGAATTCCTCCTATATTTATATGATACTAAATCTCCTAATGAAAAGGGGAAAAGGAAATATTTTAATTAAATGAAGCATATAAAATGTTATTAACGCTGGTCCCACTTATCCATAAATGCCAATTCTAATTCCACATCATTCTCCCGAGGGTCAAAAAAATTCGTCCCCAAAATTTTCTGGTGCGTCTACGTCCAAATCATCAAATTCTTATGCTAGCATCAACAATTCAGAAATTGTGCAAATTCTTTGAATGCACCAATTTCTGTTGGCAAGTGAACACCATTTTCCACGCATCATTCCCTCTCGGGTAAAGAAGATTTGCCCTCAAATGAGACTCAACATCATCATCAGAAGAATCATGCACTAGAGTTGCTCTCTTCTGTACCTTCTTACTTTCATTTACCTCCACATTTTTTTTACAGCATAGACGTTGCCTTAGTCCCTCCAAATGGTTGATCCTTCATGCCAAATATTGATTTGGGCATTGGCTGCTTGCTCCCTTTCTTATCCATCTCATAAAAAATTGGTTGAAGTAAAGGAGATGGTTGCTCATTATCCTTTTCATAACTAAACCTCCTTTGCTACACATTCCTTGGTTTCCTCTTGTTCTCAACTACTTTCCATTCTCCTTCCGATATTCCTTGTTGAGCATGTGTATGAGTCTCAGCTGGACTTTGCTTATTCTCCCTATTCTCCTTGGCACCCTTCTCAGATGGTCCTTGATGTAGCACGTAATATAGGAAAGATGAAATGTTAGGGTTTGCAACATAAATGTCAATTTTTTTAAACTCATAATTAAAAAGGCATGAATTACATAAGAATGACTCCTATATTTATAGGATACCAAATCTCCTAATGAAAAGGGGAAAATGAAATGGGGAAAATGAAATACTTAAATTAAATGAAGAAAATAAAATGTTATCAATGCTGGTCCCACTTATCCACAAATGACAACCCTAATTCCACATCTCTTATAAAGTGTTACTTAAATTTTTGAAAAGTGTTACATAAATATTCAAAAGTGTTACCTAAATTTTAAAGGGTGTTACATTAGATTTAATGTAACATCACCTAAGGTAATACTTGTAAAAGTGTTATAATAGATTCAAAGTGTTACAATAGCACATAAAGTAACAATTTTAAAAGTATTACCTTAGGCGATGTTACATTAGACCTAACGTAACATTTATTAAAAATTTATGTAACACTTTTTAATATTTATGTAAACTTTTCGAAAGTTTAATTAACACTTTATGAGTTATTGTAACATTTTAAATAAGTGTTGTAATGAAAGTGTTACATTAGCCTTAGTTTGTAGTAGTGTGTACAGGCGAATTATGTTTTACCTTATATATTACATTTGTTAAATTAAATACTAAATCTAGAAATTATGGAAACATTCTTTGATATTATAGATTTTATAATTTCACATTCAAATATATATTATTACTTGTTTTAAATTTTAAAATACAATGTATAAATTTTATAAAATATTACAACATTTAACGTAAAAAACATTGTGGACTGTCCAAAAGGTTATAGAAATGCCGCATTTCCTGAGACTTTTTCATCTTTATATATGATCAAGGACAGAACCAAGAATTTCATAAAGGGGAGTTATATTTAAAAAAATCGATCAACCATGAAAATAGAAGATCATAGTAGATTATATCTTTTAAAGGATGAAAAATCAAATACTAAAGATAAACTAGTGCTAAAGAAAATACAAAATTGATAATTAGTAAGAGCAAATGACTTCGGTGACCCCTTAACTATCACATTCGTTCACCTTTAGCCCCTTATCTTTTTTTTTGAACACTTCAAGCCCCTCAACTTACAAAATTCTGTTAGGTTAGAGTGTTAACTCGAAAGTTTTCTCCACTAATTAAGGGTAAACTCGATTTTTTCTTTTTTTCATTACAAATCCAGCCCCCTGATTTTTAAACTACAATCTGGCCCCCTTACAATTACAACCCAGCCCCATAATATGCTTCTTCAGAAGCTACTACTACCTCTAGCCGCTCAATTCCGGGAAGAAGTTTGACTAACCACCAGCCGCTCAATTTCGTAGGGAAGTGGATGTCGCCGATCCATCTCTGCTCGAACAACATCACTTCAGTTGATACATCACCTCCAGCCGCTCTCTTCTGATCGAGAAGAAGCTACGCCAACCACTTTGACTCGCCCCCTCCTGGGATTGTCTAAATGAATCACGGAAGATTCACTCAATTAACCCGAGAGAAGGCTAAGTGAGGTCAAAGATAGAATTTATATTGTTGCTCCCGTTTCTACTACTATGGTACCAAAAAGGATCGATAGTCGCAAGTCCCGGGTCGTCCACGGAGATGTTAGGAATCTAAGAGTCGACTACACACAACAACAATTTGGTCATCAATATGATTATGTGTCTGGAATAATCAGTGTTTATTAAACAGGATTTGGAGGGTTTTAACTAACAACTACTAGCATGTAATTAACACGATCAATGTTTTTTCGATCATATTTGCGTAAAATGATCAATTAACACAATCATATTTGTGTAAAATGATCAATGTTGTTTCGATCCTCGATTCCATCACATATGAGAACTATAAACCTATTCTTGTGTTTGTCACATATAGTGTGGACGATGGTCAAAACTTTTCCGTATCTATCACATAAGGGTGCATGTATAAAATCTTCCATCGGCCTCGCCTCCGTAATTAGGGGAGTGCAACAATAGCAGTGGTTTATTACGTAGGTATGATTCTTCCCCCGCGAGCGGAACACTACGAATGCTCTACCCCTAGGCCTATAGAGGCAAATGATATAGGCATCTTATAATTGGCTCTAGGGTTGTAAAGCTAACCCTAATTTGCTACTCTAAATATCTCTACCTGTAACCCTTCGAACCAACTCGTTGGCTTACTAGTGTATGGTCAATTGTAACATTGACTCGGAAACCCACGTGCACACACCCACCCAGTTTAAGACTATCGTTACCCCAAGTACGTCTAGGTTTCATTCCTGGGGGGTTTCGATAATTGCACCAACATAAAAGTAGACTACAATGTGTGCCAATCTTAGTGTGACAATCATGCGATTCAGAAGAATATGAAGAACAAGCCAACATAATAATCACAAACATATAGAAATATATAGATCTAAGGAATATCAAAAAACAAACATCAATATATGAATACAAACACAATCCCTATGTATATAAACTACTCCCTAACCATTGAACCCAAGTATTTCATTGGATTCAACACTTTCGGGCAAAAGAAAAATAAAGAGAAGAGAAAAGAACCTAGAGAGAAAGAAGAAAACTTCTCTTTCTAGCCTACTCTTGAAGTCTAAAAATAAGCATAAACTTAAACCCTAATAGACATAGGTCTATATATATATGGTAATAGGGAATTGGGCCTTGAAAAAAGGCCCAAAATGGCCTAGAAACCCTAGTAGCAACAATATGTGCGACCAGTAGAAAATGGCCTCGTCTGTGCAAGGTTATGCTAGTGTGGGGCGTGCGGCATGGCATTGCTTGTGCAGCCTTGTGCTAGTGAGGGGAGTTTTTCACATCACGTGCCATATAGGATTGTGCCAGCATAGGTCGCACGGACCAGCACGGGCCGAAGACTAGTGTCTGGTCTTGAACTTCTGATTTGTGTGCCCCAGGTTGTTTGGCGTGACTTGCGGCTAGAATGAATTTTTTATCAGTAAAATGGTGAGGTCCGTGATATTTTTCTTATCTAGTGGACTGTTCATCACTTTTAGAACTTGGAACGACGCGGACTGTGTAAAACAAAACGGTCTGCGCCCATATTTAGCCATTAAGGAGTGATTTTAGGGCACTGGTATCACGGCCTGCACGGATGTGTACAGCCCATGTAAGGGCTATTGCACGACCCGTGTATTTTCATGGGCCATGCTACCCACTTTTCATGGACCGTGCAAGGCTGGAGTTGGCTTGTGCAAAGGTTCGCGTCGGCCGACAGGCGGGTCGTTTGGCCGTTTGGCATTGTCTTTCATTCTTGAACTTCAAATCCACCTTTTCTAGTCTCAATTCCACCGACTACCACACTTTGGATTTCGTGGCCTTAATCTACTACCATCCTCGTGAATGGCCTTCGATATCTTCAACCATCCTTGTGAATGACCTTCAAATATCTTCTACTACCCTCGCGGATGGACTTCTACAAAATAATGAAAAAGTACTCACGAACGGCCTGCTTGTAACATCACATAGGAGAATATAGGTTCTTGTGAATACAAAATGTCCATTAGCTTCAATTAAGTCCACAAAACTTGGGATTTAGACAAGAAAACCAATAATGGTCATTTAAACCCTTTGCATTGTAAACCTAATTAAAACTAGCTATCAACTAAAAAACATATTAGTAAATATGCCGAATGCATTGGTTAAAGCATGCATAAAGGTTCACATCACACTTCGATCGAGAAGAACCACTGCCGTTGAACTTCGCCAGATATGCAGCGGCTCAATCCATGCCAGCCAATTAACCTCCAGGTTGAATTGATAGTAAAAAAATAATCAAATTCACACCTCTGCATTCCTTTGATGGGTGGGCTTGAGGTGTCCATCAATGAGAATATGAATTTGTCGAGAATAACACTGAATAGAGATGAAATTGATGCGCTACCTAACCGCCGCCGATATCATGTAGCCAGAATTAGCAAGACAAAGCCCCCGGAGTTGTCTGGGGGGAAATTTTCCAATGGTTAAGTCAGATGATTTTCTTCAATTAGGAATGAAAAGTTAAGTTTACAATATTACCTTTTCTCCTTATAGATGTTGACATGCTAGAGACATGCGGGATTAGGTAGGGCAGCTGTTTTGTTTTCTTTTAGAGTAAGTACTAGGGTTTTCCACTGGGCCGGCCCAATGGTTATTACCCAAAGGATATAGACAAGAAAGTAATTTATTGAACTTGGGTCGGCTGGATTAGGCACTCAGGCCCACTATTAATACACACTATCAATAAACCCCTAGAAAGCTGGGGGTTCAACCCTCGAATTTATCCTAGCTACTGGGTGCAACCTTCGATCCCCCCGATGGTTTAAGGATTTGACCTTTGAGTCGATTTAGGGTTCGATCCTTGAATTGGTTTATTCGCCGAGGGTTCGACCCTCGAATTCATCCTAGGCTACTAGATGTAACCTTCAAGCCCTTAAATTATTTAAATATTTGACCTTTGAGTCAGTTTAGGGTTCGACCCTCGAATTAGTTTCGTTGCTGAGGGTTCGACCTTTGGCTTTCTCGTTATAACTAAGGCCCGATGGTTAAGGATTTGACATCTGAATTGGTTAATTCACTGAGTGTTCAACCTTCGAATTCATCTTTTTTCCTGAGGCAGGCGGCCTCGACATTGTGGCATATGGTGGCCTCGATCTCATGCTTCAGAGAGGTTTCGAGCAAGAGAAGTGGAAAGGATGCAAAGCGCGTGTTGCCTACTTGCCTCTTTGGGCGAGTGACAACCGTCCTGGATTTGATGTTGATTGTAATTTTAACTTTGATCTCATAAAGTTCACTTACTGAGGCTCTACTGGTCAAGCAATGAATGAGGGTGAAAAATTCTAGAGGCTCAGCCATATCGGCAATTTGCGTCTCTTACATGATTACGAATGTAAGGTGGACAACCTACAGTCCGACCAACAGCTCAGCTACATCTTGTTTGTTGAGATGTGAGAGCAGAAAGCATATGCGAATACTTTCCAGAAGGAACATGCTAAGCACATGACTATCACTAGAGATAAGTCAGATCTACAAGAAGATGTAGCGCCACTGGAGAAGCGTATGCAGGAGGATTTCAGGATCATCATAGACACCATGAACCATGGTGGCGGCGGTGGTGGTGATGATGGTGATGATGGTGGTGGTGGTGGTGATGTTGACCGTGATCGTGGTGACGATGATGATGATGCTGGTGACAACTCTTTTGAGGCTTATGACAATAACGGATCAAGCAAATGTTGTTGAGCATAAGATGATGAGTGATTTGGTGTGTTCTTTTATTTTAAATTCAAGCTATTTTAGGGATAACTGTAGCTCTAAATTGATTTGGATCATTGTAACTTTAAATTGATTTGGATAACTGTAAGTTTAAATTTTGATGATGTTTTAATTGTTGTGTTATTTGATGAATCTATGTGTGCTACTATGTTTTCCCTCTCTATAGAATTTTTTAAACATGTAGTTTGGATTGATTGATGTTCCTGCTTAAATCGGGTTTGTGGGACTTGGAATTATGGGCTCATCATTAAAGCTTAACATTAACTTTGTATCTGTTGAGTTGTTTCTGTTGAGCTCAGCCGTTCTAAAAAGCTACATAGGTATTAAGATCCAAGTGTTTCTATTGAGCAAAAAACATACTGACACCGTGATCAGCCATGTTTCCAACATATTCAATTACCACAACCTGCACCAAAGTTGCATCACATTTAACTTCAGGTAAAACATGAGAAATATTTTTTCATGAAAGAAGATGTTAGTTCTCACACATAGATTCGTTCCTGACAATAAGTACTGACTATTAACATTAGTTACAAACCAACACAAAATTATAGTTTAGAAAACACCTATATAACCATTATAATTTAGGTACGAACTTCCAAGATCTATCGTTTTTTCAGCTCAACATATTCATAGGTATACATAGGTATAGACTTCAGCTATCTATCATTTTTATGCTTACATTGGTATACAAAGATGTTTCTTAGGAAACACCAAAAAAGTGTTTTTGTTTTAAATGATCCAAGTGTTTCGCGTTGCTCTTTATTCTCAAGTTGATTGTATTAAAATAAATTTAATGGAGAGATTAGGTCCAGGGCTCAGCAGCTTTAGAGTGTTTTAAGGTTGTTTTTGTGTCTTTTTCACCTCCTTTTGCTTGCTGGGAAGTCTTTTTGTAGTTTATTTGTTAGCACGAAACTTTTAAAATGAGAAAGCCTTTTAAAATTTATTGGTTCAATCTTTCATTGCCTTTAATTTCAACCTTTTTTAATGAGCTTGAAATCCTAATTTGTCGCATCATTAGTTCCTTTATTTTTATGGCCTAATATATTTTGGCTAATAATACACAGAATGGCTCGTCTTGGTTTTTTATTGAGAAGAATAAGAGAATTGGAGTTCAATGAATTTATGACACTCATAATTGATGTTGTAATTCTTGTGTACTTGGCATCTTACTCGATCAGTAAAATATTGTATAGTTCAAAACTATTGTCTGAAAACAAGAGAAGTAGAAGAATAAAGAGAATAGTCAATTCAAATAGATTAGTGAGAGATAGTGATGTTTTGTGTAGGAGTCATCTTCGTATGAATATATGTGCTTTTAACAAGCTTTATGAGATGGTTGGAGATATTGGTGGTCTGAGTGATACAAGGCATATGACTATACAGGAGATTGTTGCGATTTTCTTGTATACAATAGTACACCACCAAAAGAATAGATGTGTGGGGACCTATTTTTATAGGAGTGGTGAGACGGTTAATAGACACTTTAATTTGTGCTTGAAGGCAATTTTGAAATTGCACGTTATGTTACTTAAGAAGCCTTCGCTCATAACAGAAAATTTTAATGACGAATGATGGAAGTATTTTAAGGTAACAAAAACAATGATTTCATTTCTTTCAAATATTTTTTTTAAAGAATTATGATATTAAATCATCTAAAATTGTTGTATATTTTCTAGGATAGTTTAGGTGCACTTGATGGTACAATGATTAATGTAACTGCACCATCATAGAATCCATCCAAATATCGGACAAGAAAGGGTACAATTGCAATGAATGTTTTAGGAGTTTGCTCACCGGAGATGGAATTCATTTACATTTTTCCTGGTTGGGAGGGTTCAACACATGATGGTAGAGTACTACATGATTCTATTTCTAGGCACGATGGTTTGAAGGTTCCTAGAGGTAAATGAGAATATGAATACTTAATTACTAAAATATAAAAAAATTGGCCTAATAAATTTTATAAATTTTTGTGTAAAGGATTTTATTATTTGCGTAATGCTGGATATACTAATGGAGAGGGATTTATTGCTCCATTTAGAGGACACCTTTGTCACTTTAGAGAGTGGAACAATGGTCCCCGTCAATCGCAAAACGCCGAAGAGTGTGAAAACTTAGAACATGCAAGGGCTAGAAACGTGATAGAATGGTGTTTGGGGTACTCAAAGGGGGGATGGGAAATACTTACAAGCCCTTCCTAGTTTAGTTTACAAACACATGGCAGTATTGTCATTGCATGTTGATTATTACACAATCTGATAAAGAAATATATGCCTCCCAAATCTATTATTGAGGACATATCTGATGATGAGATTCCGATTCCGATGGGGGTGATGATGGGGATGAAGGTGAAGTTGATTATATAACGTCTATTGATACATATGATCCTTGGACTAATTATAGAAATTAATTTACGCAAACAATATTCAACAACTGGCGAACTAGAATTCAAAGAGACTAATTTTTATTTATGTTATAGAGACATAGTTCATATTGTTCTATCTATACGTATTAGAATAAAGATCATGAACTTTTGAATTATAAGTATGTAGCGGATTTATTTTCAACTTTCAGTTATCAGCTGATTTTGGAGACTGATTTTGGATGTGTTATGTTTTGTATTTTAATGACCCAGGGAGTGTTTTTGTTGGTTAATGACTTCTGTGGGGTATGGTTTCTTTTGATTATGTTTATCTCTATTGATGATTAAATTATGTGAAAATAGGATGGATGAAAGTATGTCAACTGGTGGTGCTAGCGGAAGGGGTAAAAATAAATGACATTGGACTAGTGAAGAAGATAAGGCCCTCGTAGAAGCTTTGCATGAGTTATCCACTGATCCATATTGGAAATGCGAGAATGGATTTAGAAATGGCTAAATGATTCGTTTGGGGGAATTGATTGGGAAGGCAATTCCAGGACGTGGTTTGAAAGCTACACTTCACATTGATTATCGATTGAAAAATTTTGTTATCAAGTTTAGAGTCATACTTCAGATGTTAGGAATGAGTGGATTCAAATGGGATGATCAAAGGATCTGATATCTGTGGAAAGATTTGTGTACGAGGAATATTGGAAGATAAACTAAATTGATACAAAGCATTTATATACTAAATTTATTTCGTTATATTTTTATATAATTATAATTTCATTTTCTAGGGTCATCCTGCTTTCCAAAATTTATATGGAGTGCCATTTCATCACTTGCATTCCTTGATGGAGATTTATGGTAAGGACTATGCAATTGGAAAAATTGCTGAGGGATTTGAAGATGTAGTGGGGAGCATGGAAAATGAGAGACATATGCAAGTTGACATTAACTCAAGTGATGATGATAATGAAGATGAAACTATTGAGTCTGCTCCTCCCTTGAAGAAGGTTAAAAAGGGAAGGCTTCTAAAAAAGGAAAAGTACAAAGGTGACGGAGAAGGTAATCGAGAATTCTAGTGGCTCAGAATTGGCAACCTTGCAATATTTAATGAAGATGTGAATAGTCATCTTTGTACAATGGCCAATGTTTGGGTTCAACCTGATAATCATGAGCAAGAAACGGCTGAAAAGTATAGCAAAATTTTGGGTGAATTATTTGAATTGGATGTCATCACCAAGTGAGGCGATGGAAGCAGCAACCATTCTAACTGCTCAACCAAACAAGTTGAATATCTTTTTCAGCTGTTCTACTCATTTGAAAAAATAATAATATGTGAAGTGTCTACTTGGCAGTGCTATTTCTGATGGGAGTGACGATATTTAGATTTATATGGTACTTGATGTTGAATGATTTATGTTTGTCATTTGAATTTTTATTGATTTATGATATTTCACAAAAAATATTATCAAAAATTATAATCTTTTTGTTGATTCTTATGAATTTTTGACATTATTATTAGCATGTATGATTAAAATGAAATTACTTATCTTGTATATGTGATTTTAAAATTTTAAAATCGAAGTTTGTTTCCTTTCTTGAACCAAACAAGCACAAAGGGAATGAAGGAGAATTTGATTCCGTTTCCATTGTTGGACCAAACAATTTGGGAAATCCAATATCATTCCTTTCCTTTCTCTTCCTTTCCCTTTCTTGATTCCATTCACTTTCCCCTATTTGAACCAAACAGCCCCTAATAGAAAAGGGACGGTGAAAAAACTGGTTTTACCATTTTATCTTAACTAGTAATCCTATGTTCCAACATAGTCTAACTTAACCAAGTATGTAAAGTAAATAAAATACGATACACACAACTTGGTTACACAGTTCGGTGAAATCCACCTATGTCTGCAGGGCCTGGCCTAGTTCAGAATAAATCCACTAATCAGAGATATAGTACAAAGTATACCATACAACTATACATATCTTCTAATTACAATGTGTGGATTTTGTAATCTCCCTTTACTACCGATCCGCCTTGATCAGACTCTCTCTGACCTCGAAATTCGTCGACGCTGGATCTCTTCCTCCCGAGAAATTAAGGTTTACGTTCTGAACTTTAGCACACAGGTCGTGTATGTTGGAACATGAAAATTCTGGTTCTGGTAAAGCTCTCGAAAGATAGAAATCTGAATGCAGATCTTCTCGGTTTAAATCGTTACTTTGCAGCCGTATAATGTGCTCTATTTATAATCCATTGCATATCAGGATAGCTCCATAGATATCTCCATAATATTCATATTTCTTATTTGCTTTTGAAGCATATCTAAATCCCATAAATAAAGGGATTTACCTTATCTCAACTATCTTATAATATTCCATTGATACAATTCCATAAATAAAGTGATTTTCCATAATTCCATTATACTTCTTCACGGCTGTACTAAATATTGCGTAATCACCAAATTTCCATAAATCAATTCAATCGCAATATTCTTTTCGCAAATCTGAAATTCTGCAATATGTTCCAACATGGAATGTTTTCTTCTTAATCACTAGTTCACAATTGCCAACACTTTTAATCCATGAGATGCATATGACTTTACAGACAGGAATCCTATAAACCCGATTATTTTTATTTAAAAAATGAGCTAATCCAACCCAAATTTATTTTAGTAGTAAAATAACCTGATATTAAATGAACCCATCCAAAATATACCCGAATCCAATATGAAACATAATTAAAAAATTAACATGATCCGACCCAATAGCAATCCAAACCAAACAAAACTCTAGTAAAAAAACAACACGACAATAATTTGAGCCAAAAATAACCTGACCGGATCCAACCTGAACAAAAATCCAGCATAAAAAATTACACGATTGCAATCCGATCCGAAAATAACCCGACCCACCCTGCCTCTCTGCATCACTCAGGAGGAACCATCTGGTTTTCCCTTCTTTGCCTTTTCACCTGGAGTCCTTTTCTTAGATGGTTTCTTTTCCTGGTATTCAGATCCATGCTGGAAAGTGTGTACATATTATCTGGCTCCGGAACGCTGAATTCTGCTGGATTTCTGTTTGTTCTGCACAAACCATCTGTGGACACATTTCTTCCTGTCCTAACCACGCCAGGTGGTACGACGATGGTCTCCGGAGCAGCCCCGTTCGAAACCTCGGGCCTCGGAAATCTCTGAGCCAGAGAACGAGCTCTAATCCGGAGATCATGCAGGTACGGGATGTACAGATCGCTTCCAGGGAATATACTGGTACTAGTGCTGGAGCCTGCCTTTCGCAACAAACAGAAATTCGATTGGAGCATTAAACAGAGAAACATGACGAAAACGCTGTCAATTAACTACAGTTTACCTGATAAAGCTGCTGAATGAGGCCTGAGACTTTGGAAAGAAACTGAAGGGTTGGGCGTGGGGTCTTTGAGATGGAGCTGACCGGAAAACATCGAACTACCTAAGCTGAGACCTGTGCCTGATCGGCCATGCATCTGACTCATCAACGCCCCACTTGCTCTTGACGCACTTGCTGAAGTGCCAGGTTTGCTGAAACTAAACCGGGCTGCTCCCGGGGTCTTCCTCCTCTCGTCAGCCTTGACATCGCTGATAGTCTTTCCTTTCTGCTGGTTGAGCAGTCCGCCAGATCCAAAGTTCAAGGGCGGAGGAAAGAGTCCAGCTCTTCCAGAGTCTACAGGGTAGGGTGCGAGACCGAAGGTTGGTAGCCCTTGGCTCGGATGCTCCTCCGGTGGTGCCAATCGTAACTGCAGTACACTAGGAGAAGCTCCTTCAGCTGGGATGTTACTGCTCCGGTGAACTATAGGACTAGAGACTGCATCAGAACTTTCCCTCTCGTGCTGCTTCTTTGCAAGGAGCTCGACGAAATCCATGGGGATATCGTCGGACCCCCTCTGATCACTTTCCTTGGGACCAAGCCGAAGGAAATCCTGAAAAAATACGGAGTAGAATTCAGCATGGCAAATGCACAACATGTCAAGCAAGACAACTGAATATTTCAAACATCCTAAACTGAGATGTATAGTATGGACTATGGAATATATAGAATATACTGTGTTGTGCGGAATGGAGAAAGAACAGAAAATATGAACGAAATTAACAAGACACAAGATTTACGTGGTTCACCAA
>JAULKM010048584.1:0-12841 GCA_032355605.1 Rubia tinctorum
TATAATTTTCATATGAACTCATTTTTTAATAATAATATTTCTTAAATAAATAAAATTCATAAAATTTTAATATAAATTTATTATTTTCTTATAAAATTATAATTTTATATTATAAATATAAATGATATTATTTTATATACTATTGTAATTGAATTACGCTTTATAATTATTTTGAAAATATATATTTTTTAATTATTATTTGAGGACGCATTTATAATTTTTGATTTTTTTTCAAACTTGAGAACGAATTACCATAATGCGTCCTCTAATTTTCGAAAACAAAAAAAAGGACGCATTATGGTAATGCGTTCTCTTCATCCGAAAAAAAAAAAATTTACCTACTTGAGGACTCATTATGATAATGCGTCCTCTTCTATTCTTAATTAAAAAAAACCAAGTCCATGGAGGACGCATTTCCATAATGCGTCCTCCCCCAAAACGTCCAACCCCAATCAATCCCCATCAAATGTCCAACTGGGTGCAAATTGCACCCATCCTAGAAAGCACTCGATGATCTTCTGGAAAAGTTGGGATTTCATTTTTAAATCCGAACACGAGGGTGGTTTGGGGGTTTAGAGATTCTAAATCTCTGAATCAGTCCCTTGTAGCCAAGAATGCATGGGAACAAATAAATGGCAAGCAGTCATTATTTAGTCAATCGTACAGAGCCAAATATGGAGATCCATTGTGTTAGATAGGATATGCTAAGGCAACATGGCAGGTATTCAGTTAAATATGGGTACAGAAAATTAAGGTCTTCTCAGGTCCTAGAGGAGACTCAATCATCAACCCAACATGGCAGGTATGGACCGAGTTTCTGGAAAATAGTTATAGAAAATTAGAATTCTTGTCCTCTTCAAACATGCCCGCTCTATCATATGCGTTCCGATAAGGTAGAAACGGTTCACCATATCTTTGCTGAATGTGAAATTAGCAGAAGAGCATGGTGGTGCAGTTCTTTCAGCATAAAATCAAATTTGCAGAGTTTGAATGAACTGTGGTGGCACCTATAGATCAAGAAATAAGCTATCCTTTTGTACAGTCGGGGAAATCCTCTTCAGGATGGGATATCCATTTGGGAGAGTGCTAGTAGACTCGATTGTTGTCATGATTGTTTCGATGGCGCTGATGGTATTCAAGACTGACTTAGTCCCGGCAAGGACAATACCAAGCACACCAATACCAGGAGTCACCAATATGCCGTTTGATCCTTTCAGATTATTCATTATGGATGCGGCCTTCCATAAACAAAAATAGCTATGGGTGGGATGATGTTGTTTTGGTGTTGGTACTTTCTTTTCTGCAGTCCTTTTCCTGAAAACTAGTAGGGATGATGTTGTTTTGGCTCATAATTTGGCCAAATCTGTACTAAACTCTCTAAAATAATAAAATTGGGTGTGTTCGGATCAATAATTAATAATACGAACACTGCCCTCATCTGGTTTTATCCCTTTTATCCGAAAATTTCCCTCCATCTGTTTTCCAGTTTATTGAGTTTACAAACATACTGTATACGTATTCATCTTGTTTGATACATTTTGGCATGTCCGTACGTGTATACAGAAACACAAGTTCTATGTACATAGATTCGCTAAAACTCACAAATTCATTCGTAAACATAATCAAAACCAATTTCTAATTTATTACAAACATTCTGGCCAAACAAGCAGGAAAAGAAAAACAGTACATTTACTCTCTTTTTTCAAATCAAATTTAGTAAACTTTGAATCTAAATATAAATTAGGGATGGATACATTTATAACCCTGACTTTAAACTGAAAGTGCCAATATAACCATTCAACCTCCGATAGTGCCAATATAACCCTAACTAATTGTTGTATGTGTCAATCTAACCCTAACTTTTGAAAAACCTGTGCTGATATAACTAAACTCCCTAATTCCGGCATTGACCAAATGAATTCTTGCATGACCTATAATTGAAATGACAATAATGCCCCTTATTACAAACCTATCTTCTTCTTCAACCACCACCACCACCGCCCTAGCCTCGCCTCTCCCACCTCACTCCGCCCTAGCCTCCAACCTCTTCATGCCCTAGCCCCAGCCTCCCTCCACCACTTCCGGCCTGCCACCATCCCACCCAACCCTCCACCAACCACCTGCTTCCACCTGCACCACCCCTTCCTCCCTTCCGCCCGCCACCAACAGCTCTTCTTGGCAAATCGAAGCTCTTCTCGAACCACCGCACTCTCTTTAGAGAATCAAGATTCAAGAATTGAAACTCGCATATCGAAGCTTCACCGACGACCTTGAATCGGTATAAGCCTGCAGTGGATAAAATACCCGACAGTAATAATTAAACAAGATAATCAACATCTATACAGTAAACAGAGTGCCTCATAATACAATAAGTGACATATAATTGCCTGACCATGTTTTTGGTAATAAGGAAATGATAATGGGAAGTTGTAGATAATGTCCTCGTATGTATGAAAGTATTTCTATTATTTTTTTTCATTTATTCTATGGCATCCTTCGATTCTTGGTGAGTGCAATATGTTTAGTTAGATACAACAACTCTGATAGTGTGCTTAAGTACTGGGCTCTGTGTTGTGATTACGCAGCAACACAACATTGACAGTGTGCTTAAGTATTGGGCTCTATGTTGCGATTGCACAATTGCTGCTCGATCGAATGAAACTCGTTCGTAGGTGATGTGCAACGATGGAGGTGGTGGCGGGCGGGAGGAGTGGGTGGTGGCAGTTGGCCACCAATGGAGGGAATGAGAAACAGACTCAATTTGCTTCGCCAAATTTACGGAAATCGAAAAAGCAGCGGGTGGAAAGGAGAAAATGGGCAAAGAAGGAGAAAAAGGGGGTTACTCTTTTTTTCTTCTTTTTAAGATAAGGGAAAATTATCTTTTCGTTAGAATCCAGCCAAAGAAAGGTTGACTAAAAAGTCAACGGAGTCAAAGATTATTTTGATACTTTCTAAGATTGTTTGGTTATATTTGACACTTTCAGCATAAAATCAGGGTAATTTTAGCACTTAACTCTATACATTAATGCATATATAATAAAAATATCATAGGAAATATTATTAGATTCATTTTAATATCTATTTTCTAAATATCAAATTCTTATGCGGAATCGTTATGTATAGTTAGAGATATTGATGATCAAGTGTAATCATTGAAAACCGTAAAAAAATGTATTTTTTTTGAGACGTGAGAGTATATAACATATATTTATAAAGAATATCCCAGTAGTAAAATCGTAATAGGTCTCTTGTCCCTATAATGTTTACAAGATATAAAAAAATATTTTATATTTTACGCTAATAATTATAAGCACGCCTTCCATATGTCTCACATCAAACTGCACACTTTGTTTTATCTCATTATTCACTATCCAAATTTTAAAACATATTTGAATAGATATATAAACAATAATATTATCATATGTTATATGGTTGGATTCGTCGTAACAAGTAGTTTTTAAATATTAGTTTTTTATTTTCTGTTGTTATACGTAGTTAAACATTTTAACGTTCAAACATGTTTTTTTATAATCGTAAAAAAAAAATTCTTGCAATTTAATGTGAGACAGAGGAGTATCAATATTCACCTATTGTCTGCTTCAGTGATATTACAGGGAAAAACAAGAAGGAAAAGGCCTTACCTGCAGCCTCTGGATATCCCCCAATCACCCCCACTTGCACCAGCCACCGCAGTCTTCGCGGTTGATATTGTGGAAAACAAGTGTTATACTCCCTCTGTCCCAAAATTATTGAGTTATTTACTTTTTTACGGTGTTCAATGATCATATTTGACCGTCAATATATCTAACTACATATAATAATTTCGCGTAGAAAATTGATATTTAGAAAATAGACGTTAAGATGAATCTAATAATATCTCACATGATATTTTTATCGTAGATGTATAAATTGATATTTATGGTCAAAATTTATCAAGTTTGACTTTAAAAAAATAAGCCAATAATTGTAGGACATGGAGTACTACTTACTCCGTCTCTAATGATGGGTCTTTTTTTATATTAGTTTATTCCCCGTTTAGTAAATGCTAGATTGTTTTAATTCACACATTATACATATTGTATTTTCAATGCAATTTCTATCATTCTCTTTTTGGAAGAAAAAAAAGTGTGCGCTAAAAGTTGAAACCATTATAAAAAGACCACATGGAGTAGCTTACTTTTCAACTTTTTTTTACATAATCCGATCATTATTCTTCTGGGGTTTTAGAATAGTTGTATATTTTGACATGTTCGGTTCTAAGACCATGTGCAGTGGTAAAACTACGCACAAATCACTCTTGTGGTTTCAGTTAATTAAATAATCAACATCTCTCCTCCACCTCAGCAATTCAAACCACAACTAAAACACTACATTTTTTTCTCCACAATGGTGGAAACCACTCTCAAACCACTTCATGGACCCCACTTGATTTTCTTTATTCTACTCATTAATTCTATCTTTAATAATTAATTCAAATAAATTTACCTAACAAAATAAAATTAAATGTGAAATTAAATAATACACCTATAATTATTGAATTGGATTTTATTTTTTGAAATCTCATTTTTGAAATTAATTTTAATTTTTAAAATTTATTTCATGAATCATAATTAAACAAAAGAAACACATATATTTTTCAAAATGTAATTTTAATTTTTAAAAAGATCCAAAATTTATTTTATTTTTTAAAACAAAAATCCGAATTTTTAATCTGAAATATTCAAAAAAATAGCTATTTTTTCCAAATTTTATGAATAATAATAGTAAATTATTCAATTGGGACACGTGGTCGCACGAGGGCACGCCACATGTCCCTGTAGCAACAGAAATGGGCAGGGCCATGTGCCCTCTGCACCAAAATCAGAAATGTGAAGAAAAGGGACGGTTCTTTTTACAAAAACCGGGCCCGCGGTTTTTGTTCCTTCCAACCACTCTCAAACCCCCATTGTGGGGATAATTGTCCTCATTTGGTCCCTATTTGACCCCAATTTTTAATTCAACCCACTTCAAAACCCCCATTGCACATGTTCTAAACATCCTAAGCTAGGAGCTTGTGCGGTCAACAATATTTTAATAGCTCATTGCATTCTACGTCACCAAAACCCCATATATCATGGGGTGAATATGCAACTGCACTGCCTGCCTATATGCATGTGTTAATTAATAAATTTTACGTTATTGTTATTATATTTTGTATGGTTGATTGCTAATTTTAATTAGGTTTACATTACAAAGGATTTAGATGACCGATTTTAATTTTTTAACCCCAACTTAATTGGATCTAATGGACACTTTGTCCTCACGAGCACCTAGATATTCTTTTGTGAGCTTACTAGTAGGTTGCTCGTGAGCACTTATACGTAATCTTGTAGAAAACCATCCACAAGGGTGGTAGTAGATACTTGAAAGTCATTCGCAAAGATGTTAGTAGACAGAAGGTCACGAATCAAAACATTGTAGAAGATGGAATCAAGCCAGATAAAGAAAAGAATCAAAGTTCAACAATCTTAAGACTTGGCACGGCGGCACCAATCGACACGGCGGCACCAGCTGGTACGGCGGCATCAGACGACACAGCCGTGCTGGAAAACACGGTCATGCAAGAGGCTCTCAGCACGGCCGTGCCACAGCCCCTTGGCACGAGCTGTTTGGTGTAACACGGCCCGTATCATCCCAAACCTTTGTGAGGCTGTATGGACACGAACTATGCCCTTTTACACGGCCCGTATCGTGTCATTTCCAATATTTGAATACCAGCCCACGGGACGCAAGATCGACACGGCCGCGCCATCGTTTTGCTCAGAAAATGACTCCCAACCAACGACCCGCAAGAATTCACATGGCTCGCGCCATTCAACTAATCAAGAAGTGCTTCCAGCCAACCACCCAAGCCAAATGACGCGGCGCAAATTTCAGAAGGCAAAAACGGAATCCCAGTCGAAGGTTCGTGCCAAACACAGCCAGCATGGCCATGTCAGGCAGAACGACTCGTGTGAGCACCAGCCGGTACGATCGTGCCAGGAAATGTGCCAGCCCTCAGCTGGCGCAACTGTACCAGGCAGCATAGCGCATACCGTTTGCGGCTGGTAGGGATTTTGGCCTCATTTTGGGTCTTTTTCAAGGCTCAATTCCCTACTACTATATATAGGAGCCTATGTCTACTAGGGTTGAAATTTTTGCTCATTTTCTTCTCCTAAGAGTAGGTAGAGAGAGAAAGAAATTCATCTTTCTCTCTAATTTCTATTCTTTTTCCTTTTCTTATTTTTCCCAAGGGCATTGAATCCAATGAAATATTTGGGTTCAATGCTTAGGGAGTAGTTAATCAACTTGGGGTTTATATTTGTATTCATGATTTGGTGTTTGTTTTAGGAGATTCTATAGATCTAACTATCTTTATGTGTTCATTATTATTATGTCGCCTTTTTCTTTACATTCTTGTCAATTGCATGATTTTCACACTAAGATTGGCACACACCGTAGTTTACTTTCATGTTAGCGCACTAATTGATATCCCCCGGGGAGGGAAATCTAGATGTATGTGGGTAACGATAGTCCGGGACTGTATGGGGTGTGTGTATGTGGATCGCTGAGTCAACGTTATGATCGACCATACACTAGTCTTAGCTGTTGACTTAGCCCGAAGGGTTGCGGATAGAGATAACGTTAGTAGCAAATTA
The DNA here is from genome assembly GCA_032355605.1 of Rubia tinctorum. Taxonomy (NCBI): domain Eukaryota; kingdom Viridiplantae; phylum Streptophyta; class Magnoliopsida; order Gentianales; family Rubiaceae; genus Rubia; species Rubia tinctorum. The sequence continues at coordinate 6,678 of JAULKM010048584.1, forward strand.
GGGTTAGCGCATTTTGTAATCTTAGAGCCATCGATAAGATGCATATCCCTTCGCCTTTGCAGGCCTAGGTATGCCCGAGAGATAATAGCACGGGGATGAATTAGTACTGCACAATGTGTCGCGCCATTTTTGTACTTCACTAATTACAGAGGCAATGTCGATGGAAGAAATACACACACCCTTATATGACAGATAGGGGGTAGTGTTGACCATCGACATACACTAAGCATTTGGATAGGTTCATATGTCTTGAATGTGATTGAATCTAGGATCAAAACATATCACCGGTCATGTTAAGCAAATATTCCTCAAGTGCTAGAAATTTCTAGTTTTCCTCTCTCGTGATTTTTCATGCTCGTAGCTGTTAGATAAACCACCCAACGCCTCCCAAATGTCTTGCATCATTAGCTATTCCTGACACGTGATTGGATTCACAACCCGGTTGTGGCTGTGTGTAGTTAACTTTTATATTCTTAGCATCTTTTTGGATGACCCCAGTCTTGCCACTATCTACCACATAGGCAATGTAGTGATAGGAACGGGAGCAACAATACAAATCTTTAGCTTTGAACTTAATCGGGCCTCTCCTCGAGTTTAACGATGTCGAGGGAAAATGGGTCAAACTTTTGGTGCCGCTGCCGGGGATTCTAATCTAAAGGTTTAATCGTTAACTTTCATAGCTTGTTAGTTGAGCAGTTAGTATTTTTATTTTTGTTTTCTTGATTTGGATTTTTTCCGTTGAACCTTTGTGATAGTGATCTTTTTACTTTTAATCCTAGTGCTAGTGTTTCTTATTAGTTGTGTATTGTTTAGTTCCTAGTTTATGGTACACATTTGTTCCATGAACCAAGAAACTCTACATTATTTAACGGAAAACCCAGGTATATAGAGAAAAAGGAAGGAGAGATCTAGAGTGGGGGTTCCATAATAGCCAACTTTTGTAGTTGAAGAAACCGTAGTTATGGCGGAGGATAATCGCACTCTTAGGGATTTGATAGCTCATAAATTGGAGAATCAACCCCTATGTATTGTTTTCCGACCCTTGCCACCAAATGTTACTTGCGAGCTCAAGAGCGGAATGATCCAATGTTTGCCAACTTTCCACGGGATGGCCGGTGAAGACCCAAACAAGTATTTGTTTTAGATCCTTTCCTTTCACCTAGTGTGCACCAATATGAAGTTTCCGGGAGTTTCAGAAGATAGCTAAAGTTTTAGATCTTTTCCTTTCTCGCTGCGAGATGCGGACAAGGATTAGCTACATTATCTTCCACCCGGGTGCATCACATCTTGGATGGATATGAAGCGGAGTTTCCTTGAAAAGTACTTTCCGGCTTCCAAGTCTGCAGGCTCAAGAAGCAAATTTCCAACATATCTCAAATGGCGAACGAGTTCCTTAGGAGTATTAGGAGAGGTTTAAAAGGTTGTTGGAGAGTTTTTCTTACCATTCATTCAAATAAGGTGACTTAGTGTATTAATTTTTCGAAGGGCTTTGCGACGAGGACATGGGGATGGTTAATGCTGCAAGCAATGGTTCCATAGCCAACAAGATTCCGAGGGATGCAATGGCATTTTTCAAAGAAATGGCCAACGGGATAAGGAAATTTGGCACTAGATCCCGAGTGAAGACATTGGATGAGCTAACTCAATCTCCCAAATTGGAAGAGCAAGTTCAAGAATTTTTCTCAATGATGAAGGAATTTATGAAAGGGGGTATCCATCAAGTTAAGGTTTCGTGGCATATGTAGTCTTGATCATCCTACCGACACTTTTCGACAAGTGGTGGAATAATTTCAAGAGGTGAAAGCATAGGATTTCAATGGTGGAAATAGGTAACAATTTGCTATATGGCAACGACAAGGGTTTCAAGGAAACCAAGGTAAAGTTAGACAAGACCCCTATACAAATACCTTCAATCCTCGATACCGAAATCACCCCCAACTTCCATTGGCGTGAGGAAAATCAAGTTCAAGGGTACAACCGAGGTAGACAAACTCAACCTCAACCCTACTCGAGAGGAGAAGGGCCTTCCAACAACAACGCTGCTTTATACAAGTCAAATTGCGAGGAGATCTTGGAAGCTATAGCTCAATTGGCTAAGAAACAAGATGTGTTCGCAAAGCTAAAAAGGAGAGAAATTGAGGATCTTGGCATTAGAGCCTTTTCGAGCGTCAAGAATCTCGAAATAAAATTCGGTGAAGTTGCCACTTCGGTGAGCTGACTTGAGGCTAAAGATTCTGGAAAGCTCCCTTCCCAACCCAAGATCAATCCAAGAAATTTTAGTGTGTTGAAGCTAAGGAGCGGGAAGGAAGTACACGATCCCGAGAAGGAAATCTTGCAAGAAGACAATTTGATGGTGGAAATCAAAAAGACTAACTTGGAGGAGCGTGAGATGGTTGTAGAGGAGGATCCCGTAAAAGAGCTTCCCACTATCTAAGTGAGGATAAATCCTCCACCACCTTTCCCTAGTGCACTTAGGGAGGAGGCTGAAGGTGGCAACCAATGAGGCACAAATTCGTAAAATCTTTGAGAAGGTTGAAGTTAGCGTTCCGATTTTGGATTTGATTAAGCATGTTCCTTCTTATATTAAATTCTTGAAAATGCATGTACTAAGAAAAGGAACAAACCAATTAGGAAGGTAGGTTAATTGATGATAGGGGGAGTGGCTACTCTAAATCATAGGAACTTGCCTAAGAAATGTGATAACCCCGGGATGTTTCCAATTCTTATTTCCTTAGATGAAAAATTGGTGAAAATGCTATGATTGATTTAGGAGCAGCATCTATTAATGTGATCCCTTCTATCCTTTATGAAAACCCAGACATAGGTGAGCTTAAGGAAACTAGAGTAATTGTCCAATTAGCCTATCACTCCCAAGCTAGCCCTCGAGGTTTAGTTAAGGATGTAATGGTTAGAGTAGGCAATTTAGTGTTTTCGGCAGACCTCTATGTCCTTGACGTAGTGCATGCTGGTGGTGCGCCCTCAATTTTATTAATGATACCTTTTCTAAAAATTTCTAGGACTAAGATAGATGTTCATTTAAGGACACTAACCCTAGAGAATGACATTAATAAGGTGGGATTTGAAATCTATGAATCTAAGCATGATTCACATATTCCCTCTCTTATGTGCAATGATATAACTTTATGTGATGAACTTGCTCAATTTGAGAACACGTGCATGATTGATGAGAATGAATTCTAGATGAGATCCTTGATGTTGATGAGAGTGATGAGCAAATTCATACTTTGAGCTTCAATTGTGATGATAATGTTGATGAGACTTATGTTATGCATGACATTAGTGATGACAATTCTATCATGGATTGCTTTTCTATTATCACTACAATGCATCAGTTAGTGGAGAGTGGTGAGGACGTAACATCTCCTCGGCTATCTCCTAAACTCGAGGAATTAGCTAAGGACTCGACATTGGCTAGGTATAGACATTCACTCTCTATGGCAAGCAGAGCGCGTAAAGGTAAGAATGGTACTTTATTGAGATTTCTCCACAAGGATTTCATCGTGGGTGGAGTTTCCGATGGTGACTCCAAAGACCCAACGACAAGTTTTTTAAATTGAAATGCATGAAAAAATAAGTCGTGAGAACGACAATAAAAATACGGTGCTCTCCGGCTATCCCGACAAAAATCTTCTAAGACAAGTGGATCGAAAGTTTTCCCGTATTACAATCGAACAAAAATGCCCTAGCTGAAAAGGCTATTGAAAAAGGTTCATTTTTCAAGATGGGATTGTCAGGCTCACCAACGGAACAAAGAAATAGTATCCCCTTAATCCTAGAAAACCACCAAGATACTCTGAACATTGATAAGAGCTTATTCCAAATACAGAAATGGAGTAAGGAAGAAGAACTGGGTTCCCCCGTAAGCCCATTTTGGCTAATGGTAGTAGAAGAGATCACAAATTGTTAGGCATCACCGTGCTGAATGAGACAGTCTGATTTCTTTTTTCCTATGTTTTCCCTTGGTCAACAACCAAGAAAATATTTCATTTAGTTATGAGTCTCTTTGGGGGGGGGAGAAATCAAAATAATGAACCAAAGAAACTGATTTTTGCTTTGTTTTGATATTTTTGGGTGGATTGATGTTGCATGTTTCTGTGTGTGACAAAAGATCTTAGTGTAAAACTCTCATTGATTGTCAAGTTTAAGATCGAGTCTCGTGTTTTGTAGTTGAAAGCGAATAGAATTTGTTGGGTGAAATTTTGTTTTTTTTAGAAAGGGATGATTTAGGGAAAACACGGTCATGTCAGCTGCCAGGCTCATGTTAGAGCCATTCAACACGAGGCAGCTTCGTGTTAGACCTGGTCAACATGAGGCTTCATGTGGCATGTTCGCACCACTACATCGTGTTATGCTAAAGGTAGGGCAAAAATGCATATATTTTTTAATTGATTTTTTTAGCCAAAACATGCATTTTGGCCCAATAATTCAGTAAATCTTTCCCTAGGATTGTTGATGTAAATAATAAAATACTAAACATCACCACCTTCCTTAGGCATTAATTAAGTGGTACTTTTGTCCCCTAAAGTTTCTATTTTCACCTATGTCATCCCAATCTCCTTTGTACCTCCCTCCTAAACTATCCTCTTTTAGAGGAGCATGATTTGTTGAAAATAAAAGTCCATAGTACATTCTCCTATCCATAGGAATCATTTACCCCGTTCAAGCTCCTCAAGAACATTCACTCTCACTTCACCTTGGAGATACTCAAAATTTTAAAGCTCTTTCTCTAAAAAAAATAGCATTTTTTCTTGTGTGGATTTTTCAGCTGTTGGCTTTGAACTTTGGGTAATCCTTCGAACCTTGTGTTTGCTTGCTTTTTTTATCATGATTGTGTTGTGACGAGAAGCATGATTTTTAAAACCTTGAGGTGTTTTTGGGGATGTATGTGGGTTATATGAATGATCTTGTATTGAACCAAGTGTGGGGGAAGTATATATTCTTGTGCTTTGATGATATGATCTTCCCTGATTGTGGTTTTTTAGGAGGAATGATTCTTGATTGCATGATCTTCTTGATGAGGTGATATGAATTTCCATGAATGTGTTATTTGGGAAGAATGGTTCTTGATTAGATAATCTTTATGTTGAAATAGCATGGTTTTGAATATCTTGGGTATTTAGAAAGAGTGTTCTTCTTGAATGATACTTGAAGCATATCTTTGTATATTCTTGTATTACCTTCTTGATGTTGTTGTGATAGAATGGCTCCAAAAAGGAGTAGGTCGGAAAAAAGAACAACTTCTCGGGTGACAAAGGGAAGAAGTTGGCTAAAGTTGGAGGTGATGCCTCCCCTTCCTCCCAGCCCTGCCTTTGTTGTAGAGGAGTTCATGGAGTTGGCCAACATTTCCGGAAGTATGACTCAAATATGGAGGTACTTAAATATCCCAAAGAGGACTATATTGGAGACAAAGTTTGCATGCAATGAGACCTTGAAAGTTCTAGGTCTACTTGAGCCTGTCACTTATTTTTTAAGCCGAATAGACCTAGAGGGTTTCTTAGACATGCATTCCAAGACTTATATAAGGTGGACTTTGGAGTTTTTGGCAACCTTAGAGCAAGAAACAGACAATTATGGGAAGAGAGTCATTCATTTCCACTTGGATGAAAAGGAGTACACTATATAGCATCGGGAGATTGCCCAAGCTTTCGTGTGAAGTACGGGAAAGAAGTCCCGAGAACACAATAACAAGGCCTTCTGTTTTCATTAAGGAACTTTTGGATGATTCTTTCAGGCACGGAAAGGAAACACCTGTGCAAAAGTAACACAATAGTCCACCAGGCTTTGCGGTACATTCAGCAACTCTTATCCATGGGGGTATTCTGCCATGGAGATATGGAAAGTCGTCGTCATACCTCTCAAAGATACAATTTATAAGCCCAAAATGCTTACTAAATACAAATAAGTAGATAGGTTGGCAAGTCGGGGTCGTCCACAGAGAAGAGGGATGTTCCTAAGGGTTCATGCATACAAGGGCGAGTATAGGCATATATATATATATACATAGATATAAAATCAAGTAAAAATGGGGGTTTTGGTTGGTTGTCTTCCTAAGTTATGAAAGTAAAGACAACAAAACTAGCAAAGTCAAGTAACTATGCTAATCATGCAACAACCTAAGAAAAAGAGTAAAAACTACAAAGACA
>JAULKM010048594.1:0-28954 GCA_032355605.1 Rubia tinctorum
ACACATGAATCAGCTCTTCTCACATTTCAATGTTTATTTTACCTGAATCCATTTATTTTAATAAATATTCCAGAGAAATCAAACCCATAGTTTGGGATTATACCTAACACAGTTTTTCTATTCATGAACTTCTAGGAATACATTGATGATCGACATTCCGTCATTGACAATGCTGACTATATTGTCCAACTTAAGGTCTATAAATTAAAGGATGGCCAACTTAGCCCGAGATACACCGTCTTTAACTTTGCTGAAAAGTCATCCTTGCAAGCCCAGGGTTCAGCCCTACATTTGGCAACAAAAACTCATCATCAACCAGCTTTGGAGATGCAGACTTCACTTGCTGCAACAAAGCAGCTAATTATTCAAAGTACGGCTGCATTTAATCTCATATAACACTCTTACCTCATGAATACTTTTGCTTAGTTCTAAATGAAAATATGATGCATACTTTTTAAATGACAGCCTCTGGAGCTTCTCAACCAGCTCAATCAAAAGTGAAAAATAACCTTCTTTCCCATCTTCAAAATGAGGACCTTGAGCTATCAACATCAGCTGGGAAGAAACCAAAATTAGACTGACTCCAAGACATGCTTGCACATATGTAAATAGTTTTTGCTGCATCTTTAAGATGTCTTTTGCTGGAAAAACCTCTAAGCATAAGAAATTATGGTTGTAGTAGTATGTTAGGATAAACTAAACAACAATCCTTTTCCTTGTAATATAGTAATGAGATGTCTTTTGCTGGAAAAAACCTCTAATCATAAAAAATTATGGTTGAGCTACTAATGTAATGATCATTCATTTTGTCCTAACACCTTGGTTGACATGGGGGAACTGAGGTTTGATATCCATGTTGCGCATGTAAGTTAAAAAATTTCCCTGGTAGTTCTTCATTTTGGTTTAGGGTAACAACAAAGCAGTTTAGAGAAGAAATACTTCAATTTGTATTGTTGTCGAATAGGTAAAATAGCAATAGGAAAACTATAAGCTTAACATGCTTGTCATCATACTTCAATTGAGTCGCAGCCTACGTGAAAGATAGCAAAATGAGGCTCCATCATTGTCAACTAATTTCAATACTGATATTTTTTTAGTTTGGTTTCTTGAATTCTTTTAAAAGAGGGTGAGCATTTGTTGTTACTATGAATTGATTTTAACCTGGTTCATCTTTTGGTTTGCGATGATGGTTCAGTTTGCATGATCACTCTTCTATCATTTTTCTTCCTCACAATTAGATAATTTACTTGATTATCGACCACTGTGTTCTAAAATTGTGCATTGCAGCTAGTTGTACACACAATAATTGAAGCTGAGAAGGACTTTCTTAATCACTTACAATGACAGTTGCATAATTTCTTACATGATAATAAATTAATGTCACTCTTCTACTCTTTCACATAAATATGTGGGAACCTATGCATTACTTCTCTAAGTGAAGACATTGATTAATTCTTTGTTGGAAATATCTGTAACACATGGAGAAAAGAAACTGTAAGATTATTTGTATTTGAATAATATGCATTATAAAAAGGCAAAAAATATGCCCTCATTTTGTTAAATGATAGTAGATAAAAAACATGGCCTCCTTTCGCATTATGAAAATGAAGTTAACACGGGAACATATAAACTTATAGTGCACTTAAATACATATATTTTAATTTTCACTTTTATCATATCATTTCCAACAACAATTGAAAATAATACCATAAAACATGTAATTAGACTTAGTAACTCGAGTTCATTATAAACTTCAATTACATGTAACCTTGTTACATTTGTTGCTTAAATAATTAAACTACTGTTAATTATTACATGTAACACTATTTATATAATTCCTAAAAATTTATTATCCAGCTCACCGCGCATCGCGCGGTGTGCCCTCACTAGTTCCTATAATAGAAATTTTGATGAAAAATAATACTCCCTTCCCTATATTTGTAGAGGGAGGACAAATTTACGAGGAATGAAAATTTAATGCAGTTCAAATCGAATACATTCAATCAAAACACAATATTAATTTTTAGAGACGGGATCTTGGATATATTGGAAATTTATAAACCCTATTCCAATAACTAGCGGAGTTCCGCACCGCACCTCTCCTCTCAAAAGCCTTTTTTTCTTGAATCTTCTTTTTCCCATCTCTCCACGATCATGGGGAGATGGGGAAACCGTAATTCTTTCAAATGATATTATTTTAATATATGAATAAGTATGGATTTGTCTCCATACACTAGCATTATTCTTTGACCCGATAGATTAGATTGTTGTGTTCATAATGATTACCCGATTTGATGGTTCATGTCGATGTATTTTGTCTGATCTGATTTTACAGATCATACTTTTCTCTAGGAGGAGTCATGTTCTCGATATGTATTTTTCAAGTTGTTTTCAGTTTAGACAACATAGATCGTGTTTTGGATCAAGTGGTGTAATGATTGTTGAAGATCCCTGTTTGGCATAGGGATATTGGTGCATGATACGCTCCTCTCTGCCAAGTAGTCATGACTTTTGCGGGAAGCGAGTTAATATCACCAAGGGTGATGTTTCAGTTTAATTGGATCTCTACTATGTAATAGTACAGACGGTTAGTCTGGTTGACATGTAATTTAAATATCCTTGCAATAGATTATTTATTGCTAAAGGCTAGTTAGGTTTGATGTAAATTCCACTTATTATAATCGCCACTAGGTGTTTTCCCAGTATCTTTGAATGATTGATTTTTAAAAAACACAATATTAATTTTTTGTCAAAAATTGAAGGCTCATATTCTTCTCATCCTTCCACTCATAATATAAAGTAGGGATACATACATTTATAACCCTAACTTTAGGCTAAAAGTGCCAATACAACCCTGCAATCTCAAAAAGTGCCAATGTGACCCTAACTAATTATTATATGTGTCAGTCAAACCCTAACTTTTGAAAATTTTGTGCTGATATAGCCAAACTTCCAAATTCTGGCATTAACCAAATGAATTCAGGCAAGACTAGAAAATGAAATAAAAAATACACCATATTACAAACCTATCTTTCTTCTTCAAAACCTAATGTTGCTGCCACCGTGCTCTACTGTTGCCGCTGCCGTGCTTCACCGCTGCCTCCATTGTGCTATCTCCGCTGCTCACCTAATTCTTCATGATTCCACCTTCTCCATTTTTCTTTTCCCCTCTTCTTGTTCTCACCTAACTCTTCCCGATTCCACCTTCTAATTTTTCATTTACCCCCTTGTTTTTCTCACCTGATTCATCTCGTGTCCAATGATGATGCCCTGAATCGCGCATGGTGTTTTTGTAGTGAGAAATTGTGCCCTGAATCACACTCTACGGGTCCTTCATTGATAACGCATCGTAAGAACTGTGGCTCCTCAAAGCGCCTCCGCATCTGCATGACAACATCACCGTGCCGGAACTGGAGTCAGAGGGCTTATTATGAATGAATATCCCAGAATGACTCGTCGATGACCTCATCAAAGATGAACAATTTATCCACTGCCGCCTCCACCTCCAGTTCCCATTCCGTCCCGCCTGCAACCACCTACTTCCTTCCACCCCCTTCCACCTGTTAGTAGCGGAGGAAGCTCAAACTACCACCGTCGCTCCCACCCCTGCACAACCACCCCAGACGCCACTGTTTCCTGTCGCTCCCTCCATCGTCGCTCCCTCTGTCGTGCAACCACCCCGGAGTTTATTACCCCATCACTCCCTTCACTTCCTCCACTGTTCCACAGTTCTCGTTCTCTCTCCATTGTCGCTCCCTCCACCGCTGCTCCCTCAATTCACAATTACCACCGCCGCCCTCAATTCACCTCCCTCACCGCCGCTCTTGTCCCACTACCCCCACCGCCCCCTACCGCCGCTAAGGCGGGTGCCAGAAATAGAACAAGAAGGAAACGAATTGGAGCGGGTTGAATGAGAAAGAAACAAACGAGAAAGAAACGACGAAATAGCAAGGGTTTAATCGGTGGAACGGGGAAGACAATGGTTTGATCAGTGGGGATTTCCCTTTTTCTTCTTTTTTAAGGCAAGGGCAAAATAATCTTTTCATCAGAATTCGGCCAAACAAACGTTGACTAAAAAGTCAGTGGAGTCAAATGTTATTTTGGCACTTTATGAGATTACAGAGTTATATTGACACTTTTAACCTAAAGTCAGGGTCAGTTTAGCACTTAACTCTATACTTTTACTTCAGACAAACCACCCCCACTCAACTATCCAAGAGAAAGCGACTACAATCCCGAGCTAAGGTAGGACGCTTCTTCATTTTTTTGTAGGGTTTTGTTATTAATGATTTGCTTTATTTGGATTCCGAATTTAATTTCAATTTCTTCTTTTGCTCTGGATTTAGTTTTGACAATTTAAGTGGGACAGTTTGAAGGGTTGGAATTAATCTCTTTGATTTATGATTTTTAATTTTAGAATTTTTTGATGTTGTTACGTGTTAGCCCAAGTTGGGTGAAAATATGAAAATAATATCAAGGGAATACTAAATTTTAATTGACATCTTGGGTGAAAATATAAAGCTTAGACATGTGTTATGAATTGATTCTCATTTCTCAACAATTTAATTGTGTGCTTTTGCTAGCTCAAGGATGAAATTCTTTCTAGTTTCTTTCTATCGTCATTGCCACATTACCCTTTCTTCTCATACTCCAAATAGTCTAATAAATGCACCGTACTTTCTCAATTTTGTATATGAATGAGTGTTAAATGAGTTTCACTAGTCTTTTGAATGCGAAATCAATTTTTATAGATCTTAACGAAGAACCTCCCAGTAGCGGCTGAAACCGGATACATACGATTGTATCGATGATGAGACAACAAACGTTGGGATGCATTCCACACCTTGCAGCAAGAACATGCCACAAAGGCAAGAAAATTTTCCATCAATGGAGATAAACTTCTTGTATCAACATGACATATTATTGGCTTAGACACGGTGAAAGGAAGTGATAAAGAATTTACACAATTTTGAAGAAAAAAAAATCTTCCAGTATTTTGAAGAAAATAAGGCACGGTCCAATGAATGGAGTGAAAAATCATCAAGAAGCCACTAGAATAAAAACAAGGAAATAAGTGGACATTATTCAGGTGTTAACCTTTAACGGAAGTGATACGATGTCAAAAATATCATTTATTATAATTTTCTTAGTTTAGTATTTTTAGAAGGATAACACTATACTCTTTTTCCCACCGAGTTTTATAATGGGGTAGTGTGATCGTTTTATTTTATTTTAATGAATAAAGCCCATAAACTCGGTCATGTTGTCTTAGAAGAGTTTTGGTTATATTCTAATTTAGGGTTTAGAATATTCATTTTTATTTGATTAGAACTAGATTTGGTAAATTTAGATAAGGTAGATTCATTCAAGAATTTATCCAATAATTGGATTGATTTACTTGGATGAATATGGTCATCATTTAGATTTAAAATTAGGTATTGTAGTTAGATATGGTTTTAGTTTCTTAAAACTGTCATAATTCTTTTCAGTTTCTAATGGGAATTACCAAATTCCGCTCAGTTTCTATTTCTGAGTGGCCGAATCATACCCTATAAATAGGGGAGGTCATCCACGAAATTTGACACCAATTTTACACACATTATATTCATAATTTCAAGTTTATACTCTTTTCTTGCAAGCGTTTTCATTGTTGCTTAATCTTGCTTGTTAATTAAGTATCAATACTCTTTATTTGTGAACTAATCGTGCGGGCTAGTTAGTGAGCATATTCGAAATTGAGAGCAATCCCAAGAGCTAGTTGAGATCGATTTCGTGCGATGAAGTGAGGGTTTGCAGATTCATTCATTCGGTCAAAAATTTAAATTCCACAATGTAGAGTTTTCGCGAGAAAATTCATATCAAGTGGAGGCAGATAACATGATAAGGTATGCTAAAGATAAAAATTTAACAAGACTTGGCGTTCTTGTTTTTTTAATATTTAATATTTTCATTTGTATTTTAGGTTGAAGAGGCAAAGCAAAAATTTAAGGTAGAAATGAAGCATACATTAGTGCTGGATCATTATTGGAATATTTTCAAATTCCAACAAAAATGGATGAAAGTGGAAAATGGATAACAAGAGGAAGCTCAAGCCATCAAATAAGATTACAAACTCATTCAATGTGGAAGATGACAATATAGAAGTTCAGAAACCTACAAGTGTAGAGAGACATATATGAACAAAGGGTGCAAAGGAAGTGATAGAGAACACAAAAATTAAAGAACAAAATAGTGGAATGAGACAACCTCTAACAGTCTACAATTGTTGGAAGAGTTGAAGGCCAAAGCGACAAGAAAATAAACATAAAAAGAATGAACAATTTGAGTTGCTATTTGCTACTGCATAAAAGCAAGTTGCTTTAAAGTGGAAAAAAAAGCTGCAATCCAAGTTCAAAGTGAGAATGTTAAAATAATGGCTTTAAATACTAGTGGGATGTATGCAATTGAAGCATAGTGCTTCACCAAACTACAAAAAAGGCTAAAAACAGCTCACGACTGCAACTCGTAGTAGTACAAATTTAATTAGGACTAAATACATTTATATCCCGAATTATTTGTTCAGTGCACATATACCCCTAGTTCTTTGAAAGTGCGCATGTATCCCCTCCATTTTTTTGAAAATGCACATATAGCCCTCCTTATTTTTCAAAAGTGCACATATACCCTTATAACTGGAGACAGACATTTGAAAAATTGAAAAGTTTGCACTAGATAAGGAATTGGGGATATGAATGCACTTTACTCATTTAATTATAGAGAGCAAAATCTGTAACGTTACTAGAACGCATTTAATTAGTTTGTTATGCTATTATTTAGTTATTACTTCTGCATTCTTTTTTTTATAACTAACATTTTTTTATTCCTTGGAATTTCTCTTAGCTATATTTTTCTTCTTCTTCAGATGAACGAAAGACTCATATTAGATCATTTTACCGTAACTTATTGTAGGATGAGAGATTAAGTAAAGTTTTGAAATTACATAATCTGTCCATATTATTTTCCATCTTTTGATAATTATATTTAAACTCTCAATCTCACCGTATTTGGGTGAGATCGTTTCACCAAAGTTTTCTTTACACATGAAATTGTTAGCAAAAAATAATAATTAAAACTCATTATATTACAAACTAATTAATGCTCGTGTCATACCACTTGTGTAGCATTTATATAGACAATATAATTATGATGTTGCTAATATTATGTTATTTAATGGATCATGCAGTGAAATGTCTAACATTTCTGAGATTACATCATATTTACACAGGCAAGTCATATTTCTTAATACATGCATGATGATTATGCTTGTAGTCCGTCTCCGCAAGATAGTCTTGTGGAAAACCAAGGGCAAATTATGAAATAGTGAAAATATGAAATATGAGCTTTCTAATTTCGGAGGTCAAATTGCTATTACTTTGAATTCAGAGGTCAAAGTATAAAATGCTAATAAGTTTAGGGGCTTAATTCGAATTTTTCAAAAAACAAAGGTCATGAAATTCAACAAACTGTGAAGAAAAATTCAGATATGAATCTGAGCAGGAAGAAGGTTTGAAGAAGAACGAAGAGAGAGAGAAGCAATGTTATTTCTGTGTTTTTCAATATATTTTAAAAGTAATTACAAACTCTTGTTTTATACCTACAGAAGAAACTAACAAAACAGAAAAAATAACTGCCTAGCTAGTGCCAACAGAATTAATCAGCAACAACCATTGCACTTTTCTCTACTTCATCAATTCTGTTACAATATTTCTTCAAAAGGAAAATCAAGCGTCTTCTTCAGCACGCGACCGGAGACTCGCCGGCGATTTCCAATTCGGTCTTCTCCAGGTTCGATTTGGTCGCTTTTCATGTCCCTGTTCAGTCACGTTTCGATTTTGTTATGATTCGGCTTGTGGTTGAGTTTAGCGTCGGATGCTTCTTAGGTCTAATCACGTCATCGTCGGTTGCGGCTGGTTTACAACGATGCAGGCTCCGAAATGTCGGCGACGGAAGCTCTGGAATGCCGGGTTCATCAGCCGTGTCACTGCGTCAAAAACCACAGCCAAAAAAGACGCTTGCATCGCCGAGAAGATGCTTGGTCGTACGAAAGGTTTTCGCCTGAGAAAATGGTCTGGGTTTCTTCGTGGTTTCTGCGCTTGATTCCGGTGAACTCAGGTGGAAGACGCTTCTACAGTATTGGGCCACAATATATTTGTTTGGGCCAAATCAAACTCATCACAAATTTTTAAATTTTTTTATGCGGGACGTTAGCACAAAAAATGAAGAATTCCAGTATCCCGTTATCCACATTTCAAGAGAAGCCAATTGTGTTGCAGACTCTAGCAAAAATAGCAAGCCCAGAAAAGGTAAGTGTTAATTATGTTTTTGCAGGTCTGCCATCAAATATCAAGAGAATGATCGATCTGGATGCTGAATCCTTCCTATACATTAGATAGTTTTGATCAATTTGGTTACACTGTAACTTGTATTTATCCCACGTTTAGTTGATCTTTAGTTTCATAGATATGCGAGATATTTTGTAAAAGCCGAGGGTCTATTTCTTTCACGAGGTAAAGTATTAAGCCCCCGTCTTTATTTGTACTTTTATTTTTATTTGATAAACAGGTGGAATTCTACCAAACCCCCACAATAACAGGTGATATTCTTTTTTTAAAAGAAGAATACAACAAAAGAACGCATCCACCCATAAAATATTAAAAATTACTTATCAAAGTAAAAACACTAAAAATTAAATATTAGAAATTTCAAATAAAACACTAAAATACACATCAAAGCAAAAATATTATAACACACATAAAATTAGAATAGATAAACATCAAACCAATACATTAAAAACATATAATAAACTTAAATACAAGTAAAGTTTAAAACATAAAATGTCACATTAAAATATGACATTGATATCAAAAAATAAAATATCGGTATTAAATTTTTAAAAAATAAATCGCACCGTAGAAACATCAAAAGATGCACAAAATAAAATTATAATATTTTGAAAAAAAGAAACATCAACACATCAATCAAAACGAAAGTATATATTATAAATTAAAATTTAAGTATATATACAAATATAACCCTATATACTTGAGTAAGAGCCAATATAACTCTCAGATAATTTAAACTACAAAAACAATCTCAACTAGATGATGAAAGTGCCAATATAACCATAAGACACCATTTTGACCGACGTTGACTGCTGACCAAAATACCTTTTGTCCTAACACCTAAAAATGTTAGGTTAATTTTCCCTCGGGCCACCGCCGTGAGGTTGCTGCTGCCCCACCTTCACCAGCCATCACCTCCACCCCTGCAACCAGCCCCACAACCACCACTTTTCCACCCCAACCACCACCATCCTTACAGCACAACCACCACCATCCTTCTAGCACCGCAGTAGCTTCACTTTGCTTCGCCACCGTGAATTCTCGCCCACCAGTCACCTCCACTCCCACCGCGCCCCGTCGTGAAACCCTAGCCTACCAATCACCACCATTCACCACCATTCTTGTCGCACGCAGTCGAACCCAGACCCAGCACCTTCGTTTTGTCGCACCCAGACCCAACACCTCCGCTCACCCCTCTCTCCCGCAACCACTCCATCGTACCCAATCTCAAACCACCACATCCCACCCAAGCCCAAGCCGCCCCATCACCCACTCCATCAACACCAAATCGCATCATCGCCACTCTGTCGCACATCGCCTGGTATTGGAGAAGATGTAAAGCAGAGAAAGAAATTGTGGAGAAAGAGAAAGAAACGTCGAAGAAAGAAAAGGATAAAAAAAGATAAGAGAAAGGAATAAAAGAAAATTAGAGTTTAGGGGCTTTATGGGCATTTCACATTTTTTTGTTTATTTAGAGGGATAAATAGTAATTTCACATAATTTCGGCAAAAATTTGCTGGAATAGGTAGTTTTGCACTTTCACTGATTATTCAGGGTTATATTGGCACCTTCAAACATTGTAAGGTTATATTGGAACTTATGTCAATTATTTAGGTTTCAAAAAGCACTTTTCTTTAAAATTTAAGATAACTAGTATCAACATTGGGGTGTTCAAGTGTTGGTACCCGCACATCCAGGTACCCGCATGTGCGAGTATTTGAACCCGTTGCCTGGCCCTAAAGAACTAGGTACTTGCAATGCGGGCAACCAGATTGATCAAATCGGGCAACAGGGTACACATTGACCCGTTTAAAATTGAATTTTTTGAATTAATAATTATTTCATTGTGTTACTTAAATTTATTAGTGTAAGAAAAACATCTTCAAAATGATGGCAATATAGTTTACCACTTGAATTATTGTTACATTTTTTGTATAAATAATTATCATCTTTTATCATTAAAAAAGCCAACATTTAATTATCACTTTACGAGTCCGAAATCATCATCATCATTACCTAATTTGGATGAACTTAACAAAATATGTTGAAATGGCAGGGAAAATCAATGTGTTAATTTTTTTAAAAAATTAATGGAGATGTTATGAAAGTTTGATAAGAATTTGTGATGGAAACTAAATAAAAAATTCAATTGGACCTACTTCTAGAATAGGGTTGTGGCCTGTGGGCACAATTAAAAATTTGAGGCTGAAAGGGAATAGTCGGAACTCAGAATAACAATTGAGGATCCGGAGTTGAAAGAGAATGATTGAAAATTTAGCACTTAAATATTATGTTAATTCGCATTATTTAATAATTTATATTACATAGCTATTAACAATTGATAACAGGGATAAACAGTCATACTTACCTCTTTTGTAAATGGCCTCTACATATAGACCCGCCCTTCTCTGATATTACTATATCTCAGTTTATAATGGATAAACAATCATACTTACCTCTTTTGGAGCCTTACTTGGCTACCAGTGATATTCTTCTATTGCAGGAATCTGAGCTTAAAACCAATCATGATGATAGGCTTATATGGAAACCAACGGCAAATGGAAAATTTTCCATAGTATATACCTACAGGATTTTTAGGCATAGGAGACTAGTGGTGGCTTCACTTAATCAAATGTGGAACAAAAATATACCAGGGAAGTTATCTATTTTCATGTGGAGGCTAATGAATTCACTTTTACCATTTGATGAAATGATAATAAAAAAAGGATTCCATGTTGCTTCAAATGCATTAATTGTGAAAACTCTGACTCTATCCAACACTTCTTTAATGATTGCCATCATGTTAATTCAGTGTGAACTTCTGTGCATAACATTATAGAAATTAGGGACAGATTTTTTTAATTCAATCTGGGGTAGAATATCCTTCTACCTGACTTTTTAAGGTCCAAACAAAACTCAGAATAAAATGGTCCTGATCTTCTCTATCACAACATTTTGGAATCTTTGGAAGATGAAAAATAAAAGACTATATGAGGAAGATAGCTGGAACACTGACTCTGTGATTATTAACATTAAAAAACAAGTTAAACAATCCCTAACAGCTAAACCATTAACTGCAGACTTCAATGAGGAAATTTTTTGGGTTTTAAGGGATTGTGTAATGTTTTTTAAGGGGTAAAAAAGATGATTCCTGAGCTAGTAAAATGGTCTAAACCAACTACAGATTATAAAATCAATGTTGATGCTTCCAGGTTGAAAAATGGATTAGCTGCAGGTTTTTTTAGGATTAATTGTTAAGGATAGAAATGGGAATTTTAGTACTGCACCAGAAGAAACTCAATTAGCCATTTCCCCCTTACACTATGAACTTCTTGCAATTCATTTAGGACTTAAACAAGCCAGAAATTTTGCTAGTTACTCAGTCTAGATCAGATTGTTATTTTGCAATTCAATTCATCAGAAACCCAATAAAAGCTCCCTGGCATCTCTACTCTTTGTGTTGTAATATAAATGACATTTTAATAAGATCTAAGGCAACTCTGATCTTCACTAAGGGAGAGGGTAACCTTGCAGCCTATTTCTTACCTAAGGAAGCTCAGAATCTGAATAATCAGGACCTATCATGACATAACTTGAAAAAGGAGCTTAAAGGAATCATATTAATGGATAAAAAATATATCCCTAGTTTGAAGATGAGGATTACATGATATATGAGATTTACATGATATCATTTTTTTGTAACTCAATAGATACTGCAGACCTCTTCCAAATGACATCACATGTCATCTGATTCTGCTATGAACAACATACTGGCTCATAATATCTCTCCCTCCTCTTAAGAAGAGAGTATTTTTCCTTTGCAATAATCTGGATCTAACCACATGGTGAATTAACATCTCTTATGGACTACTGCTGGGAACTTAAGTTGTTGGTGTTGTTGCTATTCTTGTAGTTGCTGTGGTTGCAGTTGTTGTTGTTGTTGTTTGCTGCTGCTATGCTCTTCCATTTTCTTTCAAATGGGCCGTGACATTTTCAAAATCATGCTGCAACCTCATGGAGTATTTGATCATGGACAAAGTGAGGATCACAAGGCACATATATCTGTTTGATGGAAATTCAACACATTCCGGCTGAGGCTTATAACCGTTTGGAATTTACCCAAACACTTCCCTTTACTTTTGCCGGAATCATTTTGGTTTGCTACTTCACTTTTACTGGAGACATGGTATGGTATGCATATGCCTATTTATGGAGACCGTTTTTAGGGAGTAATATAGAGATAGGTGATCGTTATATTACTGATAGTGCAATCCTCCCCTGTATATTACTTTTGATGCCCCCCAATAGCAGTTTGCCTTCTTTAGTCTGATGTTATTGGATATCTGGCCTGAATCGATTAACACGAGGGGTGGAGATTGATTACATGAATCATATCAAAATAGATAACTAGAGCTCTTTCAGATTAGAGCTATAGATTCAGGATCATCTACTGTGTATAACCGAAACTGTATTATCTTTTGGGTTTTATTTATGGGTTAGGAGAGCCCGATATATCTCTCCCATCCACTGATGGTGGATGTTTTATTTAAAAAAAAGATAACTAGGAGTAGATGTGAAGAAAAATATTATGTAATATTAAAATTAATTAAATATATTGAAATTTTGTCGGGTATCCCGGGTACTCTGAAATAGATATTTTGCAACCCTGACCCGAACCCATTAAAATGTAAAATTTCTAGGCCGATTACTCAATCCTGAAAAATGAAAAAGTACCCGATTATTTTAAGCCGACGAGCAAATGGACTGGACGGGTAATACAGGCTGAGTATTTTTGACACCTCTAGTCAACATGTATAAAGTGTCAAAATTTTAACATGCAGACAAAAAATTTACAATAAAAGATCAAAATTTAACTTTTAAAACACATGATTTTACAAGGTTTTGTTGAAACATCAGGTACTGAAAATGAAACATCAAATATGGTAGTAAAACTCGTGCATTGCATGGAAATGAGGGTCAAAATTGATCCGCGAATTTCTCCCTCCCGAATTCTTGACTCACAAAATTCTCATGACCTAAAATCTTTAATTTCCCAATTATTTATGCCCAACACCCCTCAAAAAGTGATATTTACACCCCGATCTCTCATTCCTCCCCCAAACTCCCTTTAATTACATTTGGAATCCCTCTCTAATTAAAACTCATTATATTTTACATTAATCCTTAATCTCACTACGAGGAAGTCTTAATTCGCGGATCGCTTTTTCTACCGATTTTCGTGCAATGCGCGCATTTTACTACTAAAGTTGATGTTTTAGTTCCAGTACTTGATGTTTCATTTCCTATATTTGATGTTTCATTTTCGATACTTGATGTTTCAACCAAACTCTGTGATATTTTTTTCCAGATTCTTTTCCCACTAAAATCATGTGTTTGAAAGTTAAATATTGATCTTTTAAAGTAGCTTTTGTGTTTAAATCTTAATTTTTTTGGTATACTTTATACATTTGGACCCTATTTAGTGATATTTTATTATCTTGATTTTTAATTTGTAATCTATATTTTCATTATGATTGATGTGTCCATTTTTCATCGTGTTATTTTAAAAGTTACTATTGATATTTCTTTTTTCCCCCGAATATGATATTATATTATTTAAATACATCAAAGTTGATATGTATTTTTAAAATTTTAATTTAATGTTTTAACTATATTTAAAATTTTATTTCTTAGTTTATTTATTTGACAGTTAACTATTTATTTTTATTTTTATGTGTTTTTTAGTATTTCATTTGATATTTAACTATTTTAAATGTGTATTTTCATCGTTTAAATTTGATGTTTAAGTATTTTGTTTTGATTTTTTTTAGTATTTTTGTTTAATGTTTAACTATTCTAATTTGATGTGTACTTTTGTGTATTTATTTAAAATTTTAACTATTATGATGTCGATGTTTCTTATTTAATAATATTATATTTTTATCTAATGTATGCTTTGATATTTCAATAGTGTGAATTGATTTTCCAAAGTTTAATAGTGATAGTTTATTTTTTCCTATATCAGTATAACATTTTGATTTTTATTATTTTACTCTGATGAGTATTTTAGTTTTTTATTTTATATTAAGATATTTTAATTTGATATTTAACTATTTTTATTTGGCATGCATTTAAATAATTTATTTAAGATTTATCTATTTTTATTTGATCTTTAGTATTTTTATTTGATGTTTGTTTCAAGTGTTTTTGTTAGGCATTTAATTACTTTAATTTTTTATTTGATGTTCAGCTATTTTATTTGACACAAATTCTTGTTTTAGGTAGGCTAAACTTTAGGCTAGGGTTTATTGTGCAATTATTGTAAGTTTCATTTGGGATGTATTTTTTTAAAAAAATATGCTAATAAATCTAGGGACTTATTGTGAAATTATCAAATATTATATATATTACAAAATTTTAAAAATTATTTTCATTTTTTTCTGCAACCGATCGGAAACCTCTTTGCTGATCGGAAACTGCCACCAGACGACAGTTACCGCCGGATTTACGCAGAATTTCACCGGAATTTCACTTATTTTCGCCAATCTTCTCTGTCTGCCGGATTCTCCACAGTCATTGCCAATTCTCCGTTGTAAAATCATCGGATCGAATGGCAGTTTCCGGCTTTGACTTGACTCTGGCAATAATATGAATCTCCTTGTGAAGACTCTGAATTGTTCAATTTTAGATCTTTGACTGAATGAAGGAATTTCGGAAACCCTCTATTTGGCCGCAAGAAATTCAAGAGTCTAGCCCTCGGGGTACTCTCAATCTTGATTTGCTCATCAACTACCCTGCATGATTAGTTCACAAGGTCATTGATACTTAATTAACTCGCAGGATTAAGTAACAATGAAGATAGCTCGCAAGCACAGAGAATGATCTCAAAATTCTAAATATATGATTGATAAAAAGGTTAAAATAATTCGTGGATGCCCCCTATTTATAGGGTGAAAATCGCCATACACAAAGAATACAAAATTCTGCATAAACCTAGTTCAAACATGATTGGTCTTCTTTGTCCTAAACTAACTATAATTAAATGTCCTAATCTAATTCTAAATAGACTAATAAATTCTCGACTGAAAATTTAATGTCATGGCCAAAAATAACTAACAAACAAACAAACTAATAGTATTCAACCGAAAATCTACTTATTATAAGGCCCATCCGGCCACATGTTAAATGCTTATAAATGTATAAATTTTATAATTTATACATTTATAAATCCTAGCTTCTTTCTTCTTCACTTCATGAAATGAGTAGTGACATCAGTATGATTTTGGTTGTCCACATCTCTCACTTAGTTTTACTTCAAAATTACACAACCTCACTAAAAAAACCAATGCGAAAAGGAGTATTGTGTATTCTTGGCCAAAATCTTCTAGGCTTTACTGGAATGATAGTAAATTGTTTCCTTGTCTCTTCATGCGCGATGTATACAGATTAAAATTATAAATTTATTGACAATGTTGTGGATTCACATGCACCTTCCATATGTCGATTGCCTTTGATATTTGTATCAGGCAAGGCGAGGCAAATCGAAACCCTAGCTCACGAATTTGACAGAGGCAAGGCAAGGCGGTGTTGGGTTTTGAATTTTACGGAGAATCGAAACCATTGCTCATGGCTTGGGTTTGCAGACAGCGAGGTTGCTAGGGTTTGTCGACAACGACATTAGGGTTTGTAGACGTCGAGGCGACAATAAGCGATGCAACGTTGGCGACGACAGTGAGGCAAGGCGACGCGGTGGTGAGGACCTGGATTAGAAAGGTGATGTGACGGTGGAAGAAGAAGTAGAGCTTTTGAAGAAAACGGTGGTGCGTGAAATGCACAGTGCTAGATGAAGATGAGTCGCATATGGCTTCATACACGACTTTTAGTTGCAGGTGACAATGACAATAGACTGAGCTTCTATGGTTGAGAGGTGGGATTTAATTTTGTGTTTTATTTATTTTTCAAAGACATATACTGGGATTTTTATTTGACCTAGTGTATGTTAATAAAGTTTCTCTGAGTTAGGGTTAGTACTTTGGACTTTGAGGTTAGTTGCCTGAGTTCGAATCCCATTAGGCCTTATTTTTTTTGAAAAATTTATATTCTTGAGGTACATGTTGAGATTTATTATTATTTGATTGAGAGAATGTTCAGCAATTGTTCTTTGGTGTGGTGCTTAGTATCGTGGGCTTAGTGGTCTGGGTTCCAATCCCACCAAGATCCCTTTTTTAGAATTTATGTTCTAGAAATACTCTAATTTTTGGTTGATGTTAGTATCTTTTTTTACTCTCATGTTGATATTTTTCATTATTTGAGTGAGGTTTATTTGATATGAGTTGATATTTTGTAGTTTTTTTGTGTGATATGGGTTGATATTTGTAGTTATTTTTAATTTTTTTTTCTCATGTTGATGTTTTTCAATTTTCGGTTGAAGTTTAGGTGATAGGAGTTGATGTTTTGTAGTGTTATTTTTCTCATGTTGATGTTTTTCATTTTCCGGATGAGGTTTTGATGTTAGGAGTCGATGTTTGTAGCATTTGGGTGATATAGGTTTATATTTGTAGTTTTTTATTTTTAATTTTTTTTTGATGTTTTATGATTTTAAAAGTGAAGAATTTACACTTTTGAGGTATCATAGCTTTTTGGTTGATTTTGTTTTAGTTTTTTCCTCTCATATTGATGTTTTTCATTTTTCGGGTGAGTTTTAGTTGATATGAGGCGATGTTGTGTAGTTTTTTTAGGGTTATATGGGTTGATATTTTTAGGTTTTTTTTCTTTCATGTCGATGTTTTTCATTTTCTAGGTGAGTTTTAGGTGACAAGAGTTGATGCTTGTAGTTTTTTTGGTGATATAGGTTGATGTTTTGTAGTATTTTTTCCTTACGTTGACGCTTTTCATTTTTCGGGAAGGTTTAATTGATCGGATTTGATGTTTTTAGCTTTTGGGTGATTTAGGTCAATGTTTGTAGTTTTTTTTTAAAAAAGACAAATTAAGTTTTTGTTGATGTTTTAATGATTTTCAGTTTATGATGTTTATGATTTTCAATTGATGTTTTGTTAGTTCTAATTGATGGTTTTTCATTTTTGCTGACTTTTATTTATTTTTTAAATAAATAAATATTTTTTCAAATATATATGTTTTAAAATATATTTGACTTTTATATATTTTTTAAATATATGTTTTAAAATATATTTGAGTTTTATATTTTTAAAATATATTTTAGTCGATATTTTATGATTTTCATTTGATGTTTTCTAGTTGTACCCGATGTTTATGATTTTAACATTGATGATCATATTGATTTTTTTTTAAAAAAAAATTTGCAAATTGCAACTGTCGGGAAAATGATGGGAAAATTGAAGAAAAATCCCTGAAAAATATATTAGAGCTAGGTCCCTGATGAAAAACTATTAGCGTTAGGTCCCCGAATCTATTAGAGTTAGAATTGCGTAAAAACCCCTTCCTAATGTTTAGAGCATCTCCAACCTTAGGGTCAGTTTGAAAAAAAGTTAGTAAACACGTCGGACTGATTGACTTTCAAATTAGAAAACAACTCTGGAGTCATTTCAAGACTTTATCCCTACGTTGATGAAATTGTAAGTGACACTATCGAATGCAGCTTCGGTATATCGAAGCCTATGCTGAGGCTTTCACTTACCAAGACATTAAATGCTAATAATTTCTTTTTACTTTTAACTATTTTCCACCTGAATACGAAAATGTCACAATATCACCAATGCTTGCCAAGCAATAAATGTTAGTATTTTTAAATATTTTTAATCATTTTACTTTTTTCATCCATATATAATTTTTGAAAGGAAAATAAATTTAGTTTTATCATTCATTTGTTATAAATATTTTTAAAAAGCTAAGATTCTAATGTGTAATATTAAAATTAAATAATATTTATAAAAGTCTAAATTTACATAAATATAATTCAAACAATATCTGTGTTTTTAGTTTAGTACATATTTTTATTTATATACTTGCAAGATGAAAAATAAATTTTGGAGAAATTTGAATTTTTAAATACTCTAATTAAAAATTTTATATTAAATAAATTAGGTTAAACATATGTCAAAATTTTATTTAATAATTTAACATACGTAGTACATAATTAAATATTATTAGTATTTGTATAAATATAAGGTCAAGAAATTATTTAAAAAATTATTTGCAAACTGAATGTATCTGATAAGATGAATATTAATAAATATTCGTGAACAGATGAACACAATGAAAAGTTTACAAATATCAAATTTTAGAGAAACGTCATACTGAAATTGTAAATGTGATGTATCATTGGAGGTGGAAATCTTAAATTCACCATCGGTACACATCATTTGGTTACATCACATTAAATGTTTAATGAAAATTTGACATGTGGCACATAAAAATAAGGATGACCCCCAAACCATTGGAGATGCTCTCCAACACAAAGAGTGTTGTCCACAAAAATAAAGAGGTACCACTTAAAATATTATGATGTGCCACTTATATTAAAATCAAATTTGAATTACAGAGTACGAGAATTCTATTTTTCATTTTAAAATTGTGTAATTATATAATTAATTACTTTACAAACAGTACACGTAATTATAATTTTTTATTAATTTTACAATTATTTATATTTTTAGAACTTCACGAGTGTTCGAAATTTCATATATTTATTTCTTTAAATAATATAAAATTTAATGTAATATAATTGAATCAATATGTAAAATATAGTTGAATAAATTTACTAAAGGAATATTTGTATAACAAAATTAAAGTTATATAAATCGAAATAATTAAATGTGAATAGATATATAAAATTGATTATTTTTGGTAAATTTGCTGACTAGACGAAGTGACAGTTTCACTTTCACCATTTGAAAAGTTCAATCTGAAGGGGTCACTTTGATTTTTGTTCACGTCAAATTGATCCCTTTATTTGACCCCTGCATTGGAGATAATATTTGAGATTGAAAATCAATTAGTATGACGTGGTTAGATAAGATTACGTAATTGATGCTTGCATTGGAGGTGCTCAAGCATCTCCAATGCGAAGCTATAATGGGTTATAGCTTGACTTGCCATTTATCATTTCAAACTAATTATGTGGCAAGTTATATACTCCCACAATGGTAAGTTACATTCATATGTAACTTGATAGGTCCCACATATTTTTACAATATTTTTCATCAATATAGGTGTTATATATATCTAACAATTATAATTAATAAATTACGTATTATTGTGATACTTTAAATTAAATTTATTTAAAGTAAAATATATAATATAAATATTTTTTAGTAGGAATTTTTTTGAGAAAAACTGTCTTTCCATAAGCTTATGGAAAGACAGAGTTTTATTAGAATATTAGAAAGATAAAAGGTTTAAGTTGCAATATTTAAAATTTATTATGCAAATGTAGTAGTCATAAGTTTATGACCCGATTAATGCAACATGAAAATTTTATCTTAATTTTGTTCAATTTGTTTTTCAAACCTTGGTTTTTCCACGACTTATGGAAAGACCGTGTTTCAAGAAATGTACTCTTTTTAATAAACTAAAATATTTTATCCTTGTTTTCAAGGATACATCAAGTATGGATGAAAGAGGTAAAAATGATCACAAGCAAATTTGTGAAATCATTATAACTAAGAATGAAATGTTTTGATTGCATATTGATGAAATGTTTTGATTGAATATTGATGTAGCTTTTTAATTATGAATCTAGACAATGCAATTTTATATAATTTTCATTGCATACTTTTCTATATTTATTATTTTTGAAATATATTTTATTGATTATTTTACAATTCTATTCATGACCGAGAAATAAAATAAAATAATTGTTGAATTGACACAAAGTCTTGTTTTAGGCTGGTTAGACTGGGGTTTATTGTGCAATTATTGTAAATTTCATTTGGGATGGGGTTTTAAAGAAATACTAATAAATTTAGGGACCTACTGTGCAATTATCAAAATGTTATGCATATAATAGATTTTTCATTTTTTTTCATTTCTCTGATCGTCTTAATCGTAACTGCTCCGATCGATCGATCTTGTAACTGCCACTCCGCCGCCGCATTTCTCCTTCTTCCGCCAGCGTCACGGCGAAGCATCCACCGACGATTCACCTTCTTCTTCTTCTTCTTCTGCTCTGATGGCAATACTTTTCTGTCCAATCTTCTTCGAACGCATTGACATCGGTGAGGAGCAATCGACACGATGACACCGCCGATACTTCTCTTTCCAATCTTCTTTGACGGCGAGGAGAATCGACGCGACGACGACGATGAGGAGAAATCAACTCGACGCCAATGACTACACTTCTCTGTCCAATTTCTACTGGTCCTGAAAGCGACATCGAGAAACAATCGATGGTGCTAGGGTGCAGAGTTGACGATGCCAAGGTTCAGAATCAACAATGCTAGGGTTTAGAGTCAACAACGGTATGGTTCAAAGTCAACGGCGCTAGGATTCGATGTTGAAGAAGATGAGGGAGTGAAATTCACACGCTTAATTTGGGAATGATGCCTGTTGCGCGTGTGGCTTACGTGACTACGACGGAGACGATGATGACGGAAGGCGGAGGCGATGGCGAATGAGCTTCTAGTTGTGAGAGATGAGGTTTAATGTCGTCTTTTATTTTTTTTCAAAAACATGTTGAGGTTTATTTGTGTTCGAATGAGATATTGTTCAACAAGAGTTGTTTGGCGTAGTGGTTAGTATCTTGGACATTACGGTTGGGGACCTGAGTTCCAGTCTCATGAGCACCATTACTTTGATGAATTTAGCATCTTGAGGTATATGTTGAACTTTATTATTATCTGACTGAATATTTGATCAATAGAGCTTCTCTGATCTAGTGGTTAGTACCCTAGATGCTGAAGTTAGAGGTTTGGGGTTTGAATCTCACCATAACCTTTATTTTGAAGAATTTATGTTCTTGATGAGGTTTAATATTATTTGACTGAGTATACATTCAATATTATTTTTTGAAGACATTTTATTCTTGAGGTACTGTACCTTTTTTCGGCCGAGGTTTAGGTGATAGGATTTGGTGTTTGTAGTGTCTTTTTTCTCATGTTGATGTTTTTCATTTTCCAGATGAGCTTTAGGTATTAGGAGTTGATGTTTGTTGTTTTTGTGTGATATATATTGATGTTTGTAGTTTTTTATTTACAAAATGATGATGTTTTATGATTTTCAGGGTGAAGAAATTATAATCTTGAGGTATCGTAGTTTTTTGTTGATGTTTTTATTCTTTTCTCTCATGTTGATGTTTTTCATTTTGCAGATGAGTTTTAGTTGATATGAGTCAATGTTTTGTAATTTATTTTTGGGTTATATGAGTTGATATTTTTAGCCCTTTTTCCTCCCATGTTGATTTTTTATTTTCCGGGTGAGGTTTTGGTAATTGGAGTTGATGTTTGTAGTGTCATTTTTCTTATGCTGATATTTTTCATTTTCCGGAAGAGGTCGAGGTGTTAGGAGTTGATATTTTTAGTTTTTTGGTGATATATGTTGATGTTTGTAGTTTTTTTAAAAAAATTGTTGACGTATTATATTTTTTGAGTGAATAATTTATACTCTTGAGGTACAGTGGTTTTTTTATTGATGTTTTTAGTTTTTTTCTCATGTTGATGTTTTTCATTTTTCGGATGAGTTTTAGTTGATATGAGTCGATGTTTTGTAGTTTTTTGGGTTATATGGGTTTATATTTTTTTACCCCTCTCATGTTGATTTTTTTATTTTCTCAGTGAGTTTTAAGTCATGTGACTTGATTTTTGTAGTTTTGGGTGACATAGGTTGATTTTTTTTGTTTTTTTCTTATGTTGACATTTTTCATTTTTTGAGTGAAGTTTGGATGATAGGAATTGATGTTTTTAGCTTTTGGTTGATATTAGTTGATTTTTGTAGGTTTCTTTTAAAATTGATAATTGAAGATTTGTTTATATTTTTATGATTTTTAGTTGATGTTTTGTTAGTTGTAGTCGTTGTTTTTTTTTCAATTTTGTTGTTGATTTATATATTTTTGTTTTTAATATATTTTTTCTGCAATTTTTAGTTGATGTTTTATGATCTTTCATTGATATTCTGCTATTTTTTTTGCTGATGTTTATAATTTTCATTTCGATGATCATATTAATTTTTTGCGTTTTAAAATATTTTTTGAATTTCCTTTTGTAAATGGTAGATGGAGGGAATTAAGGAAAATAAATTGTACAAAAAAGCCCCTGAAAATATAGAGATATGTCCGTGGAGATAGAATATAGGTAGAATTGCATAAATGCCCATGCCTAAAGTTTAGCTTGCCTCACAGGAGACCATCTCTTGAATAGATACATTATAGTTTTTGTTGTATGTGGAGATGGTACACTTGACAGTATGGAGATTGACCATTGTAGGTGGAATATACTTTTTACATTCGAAACATTCAATATAGGATACATCAAGCAACCTGCTCCCACAAGTTACGGCTGATTGTAACCTCATGATATGGATTATGTGACAATGGTGGGCACACCTACGGTAATTTATGGAATTTTGCAAGTAGGTGTGACAATGGTGGGCACACCTACTGTAATTTATGGAATTTTGCAAGTAGGTCCAAAGCAACACTGTTGGAAATACTCTTAGAGCATTTACAATGTAAACTTTAAGGGGTGGTAGTTTGACTTATCATGTCATCTTTTCAAGCTAATTATGTGGCAAACTACACATTCCAACAATGGTAAGTTATATTCATATAGTTTGATAGGTACCACATATTTTTACAATATTCATCTTATTTAAATTAAATTTATTTAAAGTAAAAAATATATGGATAATTTATTTAAAAGTGTATAGATAATTCTAATAGTAAATTTATTTATAAATTTATGATTTTACTTTGTGAGTGGTATAGAATCGAATGTGATGTAATTATGATTTCTTATGAGCTATATTTTTATTGTATTTTTTTATAAATAACTATAATTATATAATTACTTATTCATATACTTTAATATAATTTTACTATAAAAAATTATATATAAATTTCTTGTTTAATTAATTATATAACTTCATATAACTATCTTATAGAAATAGTATTGTAATTATATAAATTCATATAATTTTTTAAAGAAAAAAATACGTTATAACTTTTGTAAAATTCAATGTAGCTATTATGTTCTAAGGGTTAGATTATAAAATTTCCATATATAAAATTTCATGGATCAATGCAATAATGTCTCTTTTACTATTGAATGCATGATACTATTTGAAATTGGAATGCACGTCTATAAATAACTCATGTACGAGTTCGATTGGTATCGAGCTCTAGTATCAAATTAGAAATAGAAATTTCTAAGGAACAGTTTCCTCAGTATCTTTTGGATAATGGATACAATATTAAGAATCAAACCTATCCAATATCTCCCCAACCCTTCTCACAACCTCAAGCATCCCATTAGTCTAATTCTTAATCAATATCCTCAAAATTATTGTAATCCAAATCCTTCCCTCCCTAGCTATTATTACCCTCATCCTACCAGTTCACTTGTTCGACCGTACCAAAGATACTCGAGAAATAAAATAAAATAATATTATTATATTTTGAATAGATTTATCATAAATTTTGTTGCAGGTGAATATTTCATGGATCAATAAAATAATGTCTGCTATTGTTTGAAATTGGAATGCACGTAGAATGTATCTATAAATTTACGAGTTCAAATGGCATCGAATTATAATATCAAATTAGAAATGGAAAGTTATGATGAACAGTTTCGTCAGTATCTTGCCCTTACAGATAATGGATTCAATAGTAAGAATCAAACATATCCCATATCTCCCGAACCCTTCTCAAAAACTCAATCATCCCCATTCGTCCAATTGTTAACCAATATCCTAAAAATGATTGCAATTCAAATCCTTCTCTCCCTAGCTACTATTAACCTCATCCTACCCGTTCATTTGTTCGACCTATTGTACCAAGATATTATTCGAGAAATAAAATAAAATAATATAATATGTATTTTGAATAGATTTATTATATTTTTTGTTGCATGTGAATATTGTACACTTGATAATATGGTGATTATATGTGAAATACACTTTCTGCATATGAATCATTAAATGCAGCAGACATCAAGCAACCTGCTTCCATAAGGTACAACTGTTTGGAAGCTGATGACATGGACTTTGCAACAACGGTGGGAAGGCCTACTACAATTTGTGAATTTTTCAAGAAGATAAAAAAATATCACCATTGGGATGCTCTTAGACTGCTTAACAGGAGACCTATCCCTTTATTTGATGTGTTATTATTTGTTACAATCCAAAGGGATTAGAATGCAAAGAACAATAATACAGATTGAATGAACTATGATATTGCTAGATTTTAACCAAAATAACAAGAGTTTACGAGATTTTAATGAGAAAGAAAGAGATGTTTTGAGATGAGAGAGAGACTACAACATAATGATCATCAAAACTGCCTAACTGATTCTCCCATAGCTCATATACATGATTCTTCAGCTGCTGGAAAACTGATTCGATTGGCCTAACTGCCTCAATCTGTTTGCTGCTAATGGTCAAATGGTATATTGATTTTATTCCAATTTAGCCAAATTGCCAATCAGTCCTTATATCATAACAATCCCCCAAGCTGAAGCTTGTCCTCAAGCTTTGAAACCCGAAAACTGGTTAATGACAAATTCTGATTCCTCTCAGGATGCATCCTCAGTAGGTATTCCTTCCAACTCTATCAGTCATTGCACCCTTTGAAGTCCATCTCTGTCCACTACCCTTCTCTGTGGTATTACCTTAGGATTGAGAAACACAACCTCACTTTCATCAGCCTTAGGTATGTCAGTTCGTTAAGTTGGAACATCTTCTAAATGCTTCTTCAGAAGGGATACATGAAAGACTGGTTAAGTTTTGCTGGAGCTTGGCAATTTGAGCTTGTATGCCACATTTCTCACCCTACTCTCAATCTGATTAGAACCAAAATACTTAGATGGAAGTTTCAAATTCTCTCTGAACTGCACAGTCTGTTGCCTGTACTTCTGAAGTTTTAAGTAGACCCAATCCCCTGGTTCAAAATTTCTTTATGAACGCTTCAAATCCGCCACTTTCTTCATACGAGTTTGAGCATGCACTAAATGATCTTTTAACAGCTAATTAACTTAAGTTCTTCTTTGCAACATGTCATGAGCAACAAGTACTATATAATCGGTTAAAATCCCCAAAGGTAAGGTAGGAGGTTTGGTACCCTAAAGTGCCTCAAATGGAGTCATATTTATGCTTAATTGATGAGTGGTATTGTACCACTATTCAGCAGCGCCAATCCACTCATGCCAAGTAGCTGCTTTGCTACTAGAAAAACACCTCAGGTAAAACTCCAAAATCATATTATCATGCTCAGTATGCCCATCAGTCTCCGGATGATAAGTCGTACTTAACTGCATTTTAACTCCCAAAGCTTTGAAAAGCTCGTTCCAGAAATGGCTTGTGAAGATACGGTCTTTATTAGAAGTGATGGTATCTAGTATCCCATGCAGCTTTATAACATTATCAAAAAAATTATGAGCAACTTATTGTGCTGTAGATGGATGGGATAAGAAAATAAAGTGGCCATATTTTGTCATTCTATCCATCACAACCAAAATAGTATCAAATACATTAGAAATAGGTAGTTTGTCTATAAAATCCATGGATATTTGTCTCTAAGGTTGGTTAGGAATAGGTAAGGGTAGCAACAAACCAGGACTCTTACAGTGTTCATGTTTATGTATTTGGCATACCTCACACTTTTGAACAAAACTTATAATGTCCTGCTTCATTCTTAGCTAATGGAAGAATGTTATGACTCTCCTTATAGTGGTTGCTTAGCATGAATGCTCTCCTAAAGGTGATGGATGCATAGCTTCCAGTAGCTCCCACTTAATCCCACCTATGCTTCTTACCGCTTAATCTCACCTATGCTTCCTATGTAAATATTTCCTTATTTCTTCAGAATTCCTTGTACAAAACTAAGTTTAGAGCTTGTATCAGTTTTAAGTAATGCTGCTGTGATTAAACCTTGTGCACTTCATCCCCAACAAGTAATATTGAAGTGGAAGTCATAGCTCAAAGCTCAAAAAGTATCACTCTCAGTATTATCCCTTACTAAGATATGCTCTGAAGCCAAAATTCCATAACTCTGCACACCTGCTTCTGATGTATCTTCAACTGAATTTGTGGCTTCATTAACCATCTTATTCTCTTATGAATTTTCTTTGGCTGTAAAACTTCCTGAACTTTCCTAGACTTTTTAACAATGCATCAGCAACTTTGTTCTCTACTCATGTCTTATACTGGATTTCAAAATCTAATCCCAGTAGTTTAGTTAACCATTTATGTTGCAGTGTATTGGTAATATTTTCTCCAGTAAATATTTAAGGCTCTGGTGGTTAGTTTTGATTATAAAATGGCTACCAATCAAATAATACCTCCATTTGTCCACATCCATCATCAATGCCAACAATTCCTTTTCATATGTTGACAAGCTCTTATTCTTCAAACAAAAAGACTTGTTGAGAAAAGTCATTGGTCTTCTTTCCTGCATCAAAACAGATCCCATTCCCTGTCCACAAGCATCTATTTCAATGACAATTTTTTTGTTAAACTCAGACATCTTCAAAACTGGAGCTGAGATTACTGCTTTTTTTTCTCTCCAGAATTTCAAAAGCTTGAGTGGCCTGATCATTCCATTAGAACCCATCTCTTTTAACAAAGTCATACAATGGTCTGCACATCACTCCATAATTGGCTATAAATCTTCTGTAGTAGCCACTTAAACCAAGAAATTCCCCAAGCTCCTTCACTGAAGTTGGTACTGGCTAGTCTAAAATGCTTGATACTTTGCTTTTATTCATTTCAACCCCTTCATATGAGATTATATATCCTAATTACTCTACTTTATTTTATGCAAATAAACACTTACTCAACTTCGTAAATAGGGAATGCTCTTTCATTTTCATCAAACACAGCTCTCCGGTGTGATAAATGTTCCTCAAATGTGGAACTATAAACCAGTATGTCATCGAAGAAGAATACTACAGATTTTTTGATAAATGGTTGAGAAATATGATTTAAGAGGTATTGAAATGTCCTTGGAGCGTTTGTTAATCTGAATGGCATCACTAAAAATTCAAAGTGATCGTGGTGTGTTTGGAATGCAGTTTTATGAACATCAGTAGGCTTAACCCAGACCTGTTAATAACCTGATATGAGATCAAGTTAGTGAAATATATTGCTCCATAAAGCTCATCCAATAGTTCATTAATAACGAGGATTGGAATTTTATCCTTTATAGTAAGTTCGTTTAGCTTTCTATAGTTTATACACAACCCCTAAGATTCATCTTTCTTTTTTACTAATAAAACTAGACTTGCAAAAAGACATGAGCTTCTCTGTATTATTCCTTGACTGAGCATTTCCTTCACCTAGCTTTCAATCTCGTTCTTATGGGAATGAGCATATCTGTAGGGTTTTCGTTTGAGAAGGTTAACTCCAGCTTCGAGAACAATACTATGATCAACTGCTCTAGATGGAGGTAAAGAAGATGGAATGGAAAACACTTCAACAAATTCAATTAGCACATGTTTCAGCTTCTCAGGCACTTGCCAATTCTCCAATTTCTTCCTTTCAGTCTCATGATCTATGAGTTTTTTCTCTGATGTGTTTTGTTTCTGGTCAGATTCTCCATCAGATAGCTTAAACATCATCGGTCTTTTATATCCCTCCACTATGTGCCTTTCATTCCTCATGATGTGAACACTTTTGTCATCAAAATTCTCTTCTAGAAGCCACTGTATGCTATCAGAATTGATCTATACATTCTGAGTGTAAATAATGCCGATGTACTTTCCCTAAAACCGGAGGACACATTGTAAAACTAGCAACTTTGCTCCCATCAGCAATTGTAACCATAAAAGGTCTTATAAACACTTCTTCAACCTCAACCTTTTAGCCAAACTTGGATCAATGAAGCTATTGGTGTTTCCTCTATACAATAGCATGCAAATTTGATGCTCCTCAATATAGCCAACCAGTGAGATGGTATTAGTTCTATCCTTATTGCTAATTGCATTCAATATTAGCTACTTAGGATCCTCTGAATTCTTGTCATCCTCAGTCTCTTTTCCCACTACAATCAGATCACCATCATCTTCATCATTTTGTGATTCCACAGAGTGAATCTGGCTAAACTTGCAAATATGCCCAGGGCCATACTTCTCCCCACATTTATAACGGAGGTGGTTCTTCCTCCAATACAGTTGTTCTTGTGGAGAAATGTGTTTAAATCCCCCAAACAATGATTTTTCATTAACTCCAACACCTCCTCTAGCCATCTGATTCCCATTACCAGGTCTACCCCTATTTATACTATCCAGAATAACATGATTAGGCCTAGTTCTTTTGTTTGTCACTTCCAAATTCATCTCCTGCAAGAGGGCTATATCCATGGGTTGCTGTAAATGATGTGTCCATTTTATATGGTGATTTTGGTACCTTCTTAGACTCATTTTGGTAGACTTTGATGCTCCGAAGACCCT
>JAULKM010048605.1:0-12840 GCA_032355605.1 Rubia tinctorum
CCATGTTTCACCCCAACCTATACCTCATACCTGAGCACTATTACCTCTATCAATGAACCACATTCATACAAACAGGCTAGTCAAAGCCCAGAGTGAATTAAGGCAATGCATGAAGAAATCCAGGCTCTTGAAAGTAATCAGACATGGGATCTTGTTTCTCTTCCTCAAGGTAAGAGAGCTGTGGGGTCTAAATGGGTATACAAGGTGAAATGCAACCCTGATGGAACTGTGGCTAGATACAAAGCCAGATTAGTTGCAAAAGAGTACAGTCAGCTTGAAGGTGTTGATTATTTTGAAGTTTTTTCCCCGGTTGCTAAGACAGTGACTATCAGGTTGTTACTGGCTCTTGCTGCTTCCAGGTCTTGGTTTATACATCAAATTGACATCAATAATGCTTTCTTGCATGGAAATATTGATGAAACAGTATACATGATCCCTCCACCTGGTTATCCACTACCCTCACCAGATTTAGTTTGCAGACTTAAGAAGAGTCTCTATGGTCTCAAACAGGCTTCAAGACAATGGAACAAAAGGTTTACTGGTCACCTATTTCTCTTGGTTTCTCTCAATCCTCACATGACTATTGCCTTTTCCACAGAATCAAGTCTCAATCTTTTCTGGCTATCATAGTTTATGTGGATGATGTACTGCTGTTTGGGGATTCTCTACATGATATCAAACAAGTTAAGTCCTCCCTTCATGAGGCCTTCACCATCAAGGATCTTCAGGATGCCAAGTTCTTCCTTGGAATCGAACTTGCACGATCTCCTACTGGTGTTTTCCTCAGTCAGAACAAATATGTTCTTGACATCATCCATGACTGTGGCCTAGCTCAATCAACACCTGCTGCCACACCTCTTCCTCTCACTTGGAAACATGATGACAGCTCTCCACTTATCTGATCCAGGTGTTTACCGGAGGTTAATTGGGAGGTTTATATACCTCAGTTTCACTAGACCGGACATGTCCTACTCTATGCATCAACTATCACAATTTGTTCAGTCACCCACTGCTCATCAGTTGAAGGCTGTTCTCCATATTGTCAAGTATCTTCATTCTTGCCCTTCACGTGGTTTTTTCTATCCCTCTGATCCAAACCCTACCATCACAGCCTACTGTGATGCAGACTAGAGTAAGTGCACCAATTCCAGGAAATTTGTCACTGGATTTGCCATCTTTCTTGGTGCCTCTCTCATCTCCTGGAAATCCAAGAAACAGACAACTGTTTCAAAATCTTCTGTTGAATCCGAGTACAGAAGCATGTCTATGACAGCTTGTGAGCTGAAATGGATCAGTTTTCTTGCCTCGGATCTTCATCTTCCTTTACAGTTTCCTTTGCCACTGTATTGCGATAACCAGACTGCTATTTACATCTCAGCTAACCCAGTTTTTCATAAGCGCACTAAACATTTGGAGATTGATTTTCATCTCGTGCGGGATTACTACTTAGCAGGTTTTCTTTTGCCCACAAAGGTTCCTTCCAAACAGCAACTTGCTGATGTGTTTACTAAATTTCTTCCAGCACCGAGCTTCCTTCTTAACCTGGCCAATCTGAAATTTTGGTTCTTCTCTCCAGTCCAGATTGAGGAGGGGCTAAATACAGTGTTAATTCTTGAAGATATGGAGCAAGTTCAATCTGGATGAGAGGTTTGAAGTTTAAATTTGGCGGAAACTTTTGAATGGAAACTGGAGGCAGCAGTTTTAGTAGAGCTCAGTAGAGCTTAGTAGTTTTTTATTTTGTTTATTCAAAGCCACTTGTAATTACCCTATTGGCTGGTTGGTTATCTGTTATTTTTCAACAGCAAGGATACATTACAAGTAGTGGAATGAGCATTCCCTTTTGTGTGTAACAGAATTGAAAAATAAACTTCTCCTCTTGATCATTTTTCTTGCTTCTCTCTCTGAATATGAAAATGTCTTTAATCAGTTTTTAGTATTTTTTGTGCAAAATCTTCAAACATGGAATTGTTCCTACGCATTTGGAAGCTTGGATTCTCTTTGAAGGAAGATATGGTGTGAACTCTTCCAATTTAGGTTGAGTTTCCCAAGTTAACATTACATCTGTGGGGAGGTAAAATCTTGGGGGAAATTGGGAGTGCAATTGGCAAACCTCTCTTTACAGATGAGTGCACAACGAATAAACTCATAATTTCTCATGCAAGAATTTTGGTTGAGGAGGATATCACTAAGGAGTTGCCTGGACATGTGAAGATAAAGGATGTGGATGGTTCTATGATTAAATAGGAAATAGAGCTGGAGTGGAAGCCTCTATATTGAGAAAAATGCCTAGTGAGAGGTCACTAGTGTACTGAGAATGATGTAAGGAGTAAGGTAATCCATAAATGGAGGCCAAAAGAAAATAAGGCAGATGAGAGGGGAGTAAATCATAAGGGAACCCGGGTAGAGAAAGTTAAGTTGGCTGAAAAGGATAAATGGAATGTAGTGAAAAGCAAATTCAAAGGCAAGGAGAAAATGGGAGCAGATCAGAAGCAGATACAGCAGGTTACTGAAAACTGCAAACTGGGAATAGATCAGGAACTTGCGCTCTAGGTTTGGAATAATCCTGCAGATGCCTACGGAGATGTTCCATGGAACATTAGGGAGCTGAATAAATCAGAAAAGTATAGAGATATTAGCTCCCATGTCAATGTGATGAATATTAAACTTATTGTGTTAGTAGAAACGAGAGTTAAAAAAGCGAAGCGAAGGCTGATGGAGTTAGAAGTAAATTGGGGTAAAAATGAAATTGTGTGGATAATTTTGGAGATCATCTGAATGGGAGGATATGGGTATTGTGGGATCAGTACAAAATAGAAGTCAAGATGAGTAAAAGTACAAATCAGTTAATACATTATGAAGTTGAGGAGAAAAGTAGAAATCTTGTATGCTGGCTTACTGCTGTTTATGCAGGGAATCTGATATGAATCTCTTAGAAATGACTATGGATTATGAAATTTTAGATTTTTGACAATAAGAGGGATCTCGCAAACCCTAATGTGGCCGCACGAAGACTCTAGCCCTCAGGGTAATCTAATTTTGACTTGCTCACTAACTAGTCTGCAGGATTAGTTCACAAAGTTATTGATACATAATTAACCCGCAGGATTAAGCAACAATGAAGAAGCTTGCAAACAATGAGCATAACTAAAAAATTCTGAATATTTTATTGATAAAAGGTGTAAAATTCGTTGGTCATACCCCCCATTTATAAGGTGATTTTCAAACCAAGACCCTAATCACAATTGGAAACTGATTCAACTTATGGAAGCTTTAAGAAGCTAAAACTATATCTAACTAAAATACATATTTTAAACCTATTTTAGCCAAGTTTCTTCAAGAAGAAGTCTTGAAGAATATTACCTTATATAATCTTACCAAATTTAATTCTAATCAGAATAAAACTGAATATTCTAAACACTAATTAAAATATTACCAAAACTCTTCTAAGCCAACATGGCAGAGTTTATGGCTTCATTAATAATACTAATAATAAACAAAAATGATCACACTACCTCATTAAAAAAAACCCAGTGGGAAAAAAGAGTATAGTGTTGACCTCCTAAAAAAACTAAACTAAGAAAAATATAACAAATGATATTTTTAACATCTTATCAGAATCTGTTGAAGTTGAGGAAGAATATAGAGAAGTTGTAGAATTAGGTGCAAGGGTCTTGGCTTGTGATTGGAGACTTCAACAATGTGTTAACAACAACTGACAGGATAGGAGGAAATGAGGTGCAGGTTGGTGAGTTATGAAATTTAGAACAAATGATGGATAGAACTGGTTTGTATGATGAGAGAGCATTGGAGAATTCTTTACATGGTCAAATAGGCAAGTGGGGGATTATTTATTCAAGGATTGATAGGGCCTTGGGTAATCTGGATTTGTTTCTAAAATATCCAAACACTAAAGTGGAAGTGATGGAACCTGGAATCTCTGACCATGCCTAACTGATACGAATATGAAAATGGCATTCAATTTTTGGAGTACATATGGATGGTTCATGTGAATGTACGACATAGTCAATAGAGTAAATTTATAATTTCACGGATACATGGAAGAAGTACATCTTGTGCACATCTCCAGGAAAGCCTAAAAGACTCTTTCCAAGAATACACAATACTCTTTTTCCCACTGGATTTTTTAGTGATATTGTGTAATCTTGACATTATAATTGAGATATGTGAACAACCAAAATCATACTGATGTCCTGCTCATTCCATGAAGCTTGGAAGAAAGAAGCCAAGATTTATAAATTTTAAAATTATAAATCCTAACATTTGGCCACATGTGCCTTGTAATAGGTATCTTTTCGATTGAAATAAATCAGTTGGATAGTTGGTTAACTAGTTGGTTAGGAAGTTGATTTGGGCTGAGATTTTACTTGTACAATTCGACCAAGGTCGGTAAATTTCAGCCGAGATTTATTTCTTGTTAGGATTATATTAGGACATTTAATTATAGTTAGATTAGGACATAGAAGAAAAAATCATATTTGAGCTAGGTTTCTGCAGAATAATGTCTTCTTTATAGTTTCTGAATTCACCCTATAAATAAGGGAGGCATAGCCGAATTATTATAACCTTTTATCAATAAAATATTTAGAATTTTCGAGTTAAAATTCATTGTTTGTGAGTATCTTCATTGTTTCTCAATCCCGCGGGTTAATTAAGTATCAATAACCTTGTGAACTAATCCTACTGGCTAGTTAGTGAGCAAGTCAAAATTAAGTGTACCCCGAGAGCTAGCCGCTTGAATTTTGTGCGGCCACCATAGGGTTTGCGAAATTCCTATTGTTGTCAAAGATCTAAAATTCTGCAATCCAGAGTGTTCTCATGGAGATTCATATCAGTTGGTATCAGAGCAAAGGAAAAGTTTCCGCGACCATCATATCAGTCAGTATAAGTTGGTATCTGAGCTATAATGAATGTCATGAATTTTATGAATTCCATAATAAGCGATGTTCAGAGATTGTCTAGGAAGGTAGATGAGTTGGCGAATCCTACGCGACCTCGTTCTGCAAGACAAGTTGAATCTGCTTATGACATCAAAGGTTTGAAGTATGATATTCCCATATTTAATGGTCGACACAATCCCGAGAAATACTTGGATTGGGAGAGGCAGATCGAGAACCTATTTGATCTTAACAACTACCATGAGAAAGAGAAGATTAATGTTGCACAATATTTTTTCACCCATTATGCTACAGAATGGTGGGAGAATTTGAAAGAATCAAGACGGCTTGCTGGTAAAAGACCGATCTCTACCTGGGAGAGATTGAAGACCAAGCTTCGATTATATCATGTTCCACGAACATATTTGATAGAGCAACATTCATATCTTAGCAATATGAAGCAAGGAAACCACACTGTAGATGAACACTGGCAAGATCTTGAATTAGCTATGAGAAGAGTTTCCATGAGAGAAGATGATGCATATGTGAAGAATTGGTTTATCGAAGGTTTAACTTAAAATCTACAAGTTTCGGTTAAGTTCCAACATCATGTGTCCATGCGAGATTTATTGATCAAGGCTAGGTTGGTTGAGTCGAACATAAGTGGCCGAGGAAACCCTAATTCGACCAAAACATACTCAAATCCACTATTTGAACCCACTGATCGAAGAATGGCTTCAACCAATCAACCATCTAGTCGAATTCCAGGACATGTTCACGATAACTGTCCCCATGAACAAATTATGACAACAATGGAGCAAGAAGAAAATGATGATATGTCTGCATGGTATGACAGCGAAGAAGAACCAGTAGATGAAGAAATCAGCATTGATGATAGAGAAGTTGCCAAAATTACTACCCCACAAGGAGCAAGTGATGTCGCAAAAAGACTGTCGATTCTGACAAAGAGACAGTAAATGTTGTGACACACAAGTTCCAAGTTGATCGAAAGGTAGGTAAGACAGATAAGTCGCAGAATGATTATGAAAAGTCGCATAAAGTATTTTCTTCACATCTTAGTCCTTTATCTTCTATTTATGTAATGAGGCATGAACTATCTATTAACTCTGGTAAATTGTTCTATGCTTTAATAGGAGATGTGAATCATGCTTTGACTAATCATTCTTTGTTCTTATATTGTTCTTGAAAGAAAAATACTACGCCAAAGAAGATATTCCTGTAAATATGCTTTCCCAGTTTGTTAAGTTGTTACAGGAATTCGAGGATGTTTTTCTAGGTTATATGATTCCCGTTTCGAGGATGAAACTTTTCAACCCTGGAGGGAATGATACGAATATGAAAATGGCGTTCGGTGTTTGGAGTACATATGGATGGTGCATGTGAATGTACAACATTGTCAATGGAGTAAATTTATAATTTCATGGATATGTGGAAGAAGTACATCGGGTGCATGTCTCCGGGAAAGCCTAAAAGACTCTAGCCAAGAATACACAATACTCTTTTTCCCACCGGATATTTTTAGTGAGGTTGTGTAATCTACTCTTTTTCCCACCGGATATTTTTAGTGAGGTTGTGTAATCTTGACTTTATAAGTGAGAGATGTGAACAACAAAAATCATACTGATGTCCATGCACATTCCACATAAAGCTCATAAGAAAGAAGCCAAGATTTATAAATTATAAAATTTATAATTTATAAAATTATAATTTTATAAATCCTAACATTTGGCCACATGGGCCTTGTAATAGGTATCTTTTCGATTGAAATAAATTAGTTGGATAGTTGGTTAACTAGTTAATTAGTTAGCCAATTAGTTAGGAAGTTGATTTGGGCTGAGATTTTACTTGTAGAATTCGGCCAAGGCCTGTAAATTTCAGCCGAGATTTATTTCCTGTTAGGATTATATTAGGACATTTAATTATAGTTAGATTAGGACATAGAAGACAAATCTTATTTGAACTAAATTTCTACAGAATACTGTCTTCTTTATATTTTCCGAATTGACCATATAAATAGGGGAGGCATAGATGAATTATTATAACCTTTTATCAATAAAATATTCAGAATTTTCGAGTTATATTCATTGCTTGCGAGCTTCTTCATTGTTTCTTAATCACGCGGGTTAATTGAGTATCAATAACCTTGTGAACTAATCCTACGGGAAAGTTAGTAAGCAAGTCAAAATTAAGTGTACCCCGAGGGCTAGACGCTTGAATTTCGTGCGGGCACCATAGGGTTTGCAAAATCCCTATTGTTGTCAAAGATATAAAATTCCTCAATTCAGATTTTTCGCAAAGAGATTCATATAACTAACTTGAAGTGCGGATCTATGAGGAGCAGAAGAAGGGATACAAACAATCCAAGTTTTTGAATTGCTTGTTGGAAGATAAAGTGGTTCTAGATTGATTAAGGAAAGCTGGAAGAAACCAATGAGTGGAAGACCTGCGTACAAAGTGTGGAAAAAGTTGTTGAGACTGCAAGGAGATTTGAAGCATCATACAAAGAGGTTGGTTGGAGTCAAACAGATACGGAAGGAAGCAAAAACTGACTTGTATGAGGATCAAAATAATCTTGGAAGTGGTAAAATGGATAAGCAGAAGATCCAAAGCGTGATACATTGTATTGAAGAGGTAACAAGGTGGAACATTATTGATGAAAAAGTGGCAAAGAAAAAATCAAAGGTGGATTGGATAAGATTAGGAGATGGAAATAATGCCTACTTCCATGCTACTGTGAAGATAAAAAAACAATTCTTCTGGGATTCTAAAAATTGAGA
Source organism: Rubia tinctorum (assembly GCA_032355605.1). NCBI lineage: Eukaryota > Viridiplantae > Streptophyta > Magnoliopsida > Gentianales > Rubiaceae > Rubia > Rubia tinctorum. Next base: position 7,694 of record JAULKM010048605.1, read on the forward strand.
AAAGGAATGGAACTTATACAACAAATTAGAACGAAATGGAGGAAGCAATACTGTAGTTTTATGGGGAACTGGTAGGAAGAGTTGGAGAAAGACTTAAAGGTGTTAATATAAAAGTTTTGAGACAGGGAGACAGCTGAGTATAGAGGGGAAAAGAAAGATGATTGCAGAAGTTAAGGAGACTGAGGTTTTACAGGCCCTGAAAATCATTGGAGATATGAAAGCCCCAGGTATGGATGGTTTTACTTCAAAGTTCTTTAAAGTTAATTGGAAAATTGTGGGGGAGGATATAATGGCAACAGTGGATGATTTCTTTGCTAATGGTGGAATGTATAGAGCAGTAAATAGTAAAATGGTGACCCTAATTCCTAAACATACTTCTGCTGAGTCAATCAAAGAATTGAGGCCAATTTCTTTTGTACAACAGTTTATAAGATAATATCAAATATTCTTACAAATAGATTGAGCGGTGTGATTAATGAGGTAGTTAAAAAGGATCAGGCAGCCTTTGTGCCATGAATGAGTATACTTAACCACATACTGATGGCATATGTGCTGGTGAGGGCTATGGCAGAAAGAGTGGAGGGCCTAAATGTATGATCCAGATGGATATACGAAAAATCTATTACACTGTTGATTGGAAAGCTATGGAGGTCATCTTAACAGAGTTAAGGATACTAGCCAGGTTCATTAAATGGATCATGGTGTGTGTTACTACAGTATCCTTCAAGTATGTGGTAAATGAAAGGCCTACCAAATTGATTCAGGCCAGGAGGGGATTGAGGCAAGGTGATCCAATATCACATTTGCTATTTGTTTTAGTGATGGAGTACATGAGTAGATGCCTACAAACTTTCGAAGGGAAATCTTAATTCAAATATCATGCTAGATGTGAGAAACTAAAGTTGATTAATTTTAGTTTTGCAGATGATGTCTTGCGGATGTCAATGGAAGAGACTAGCTCAGTTAAACATCTGATGGAAGCTTACAATGTTTTTTGCAGCATCTACTGGATTGAAAGTTAATAAGGAAAAATGCAATGTCTACTTTGGTGTAGTTTCAGAAGATCAGAAGTAGGAGATTCAAAGAATCACAAGATTCGAAGAAGGGGGTTTACCATTTAAGTACTTTGGAGTGTCATTAGCAAGTAGAAAGCTTACTTTGCAAATGTGTCAGCCATTAATAGAAACGATGCAGATAAACTCAAACATTGGAGCTCCAGAATATTGAGTTATGCAGGAATGCTTCAGCTTGTTAAAAGTGTGCTTTTTGCAATAGCAAACTATTGGATGCAGTGTTTTCCATTGCCTCAAGTTGTTCTTAAGCATATTGAAGCATTATGCAAGTTATACTTATGGAGTGGGGAAGAAGAAACAACCAGGAAAACACCAATAGCCTGGGAGAAAGTATGCTCAGAAAAGAAACATGGAGGATTGAATGTGATCTCATTGCAGGAGTGGAACCAAGCAAACTTGATCAAGATTTTATGGAATTTATATAAGAAGGCAAATAGGATGTGGATAAGATGGATCCATGTTTACTATGTGAATTCTGGGGATGTTTTGAGAATGGATACCCCATCTGATTCCTATTGGGTATTAAAAACCTGATGTGCTACAGACATAAAATTGAGAATATGAAGGAATGTAGAAAGCAACTAGACAAGGAGAGATTCCAAATGAAAAAGATGTACAGGAGCATCAGAGATCAGCAGGATGGTGTAGTGAAGTGGAAGAGACTGATGTATGATAATTATGCAAGGCCAAGAGAAAATTTCATTTTGTGGATGGCTTGTCATCAGAGGCTTGCAACGAAGAAGAGATTGTTGAAGATAGGTGTTGCAGTGGAGGTTAAATGTTGCTTCTGTGAGGAAGAAGAAACACAGAAGTATTTGTTCTTTGAGTGCAGGAAAACAAAGAAAGTGTGAAAGGCAGTGTTAATATGGCTCAGAAAAAATAGGCAACCGGAGAGATGGAGTGAGGAAATGGAATGACTTCTACAGAACAGCAACGGAAAAGGCTGGGGAGTGCAACTACTGAAGCTGGCAGCAACAAAGACCATTTATGGGATCTGGAAATGGAGAAATGAAATTTGTTTTGGTAAGGAAATAGCTGAAGCTGATATCACTAGCTGCATACTTGAATGTATAGTTGCTAGGGTATGGACTAAACCTAGATTGACAGGAAAATGTGCTGATTTAATAGTGCTTGCAGAATAGGAGTTGAAGAGAGTAGTTTGTACATAACCGATTCTTTGGAAAATGAAATGAAGCATACTTATTCCGGAAAAAATGATGTATCCATAAATTATGGAAAAAACATGGACTCAATGCAATTTTAAGACAAAGGGATGAAAATTTGGGGTCCAAAGCAATTAAAATCTAGGTCAAAATTGGGTTATAAGGTATTTGGGTAAGCTCATTCGCCCTAGCTTTCTTTCTTTTTCCCCAAACTTTCCATCAGATTAAATTTCATTGTTTTATGATGTAATGTCTATGTTTTAACCTGAACCTATAACGTTCTATATTGAACATTTTCAGAAGATATTCAGAAATTAAAGATCAGATAAGAAGAATCGCAAAGAAAGTTAATTGAAAACACAAATAAGTAACATATAACTTATATGTTTTATTCTAAATATGTAACATTTCTAATCAAGTAACATATAACTTATATGTTTTACTCTAAATATATAATATTTCTAACCAAAACTCAAATGTTTCACTTGAATTTATTGCAGAGTATGAACCTCTAACTTCATATTATTCTAATTAAACATGTCTTTCCATATACGTATTGAAATACAATATTTTTTGAGATTTTTTCCTAAAATAATGGTATAAATCAAGTGTTGGTATACCTTTAATACGTATTAGCCGCTTCGACAGGTTGGTACGGTATGACATGTCCTTTCTTTGGGCTGTTATTGGTATTCTGTCTTCTGTTTCGGTTTGGACCAAAATATTTTTGGGCCCAAAGCCATTAGGGTTTACGATGGAGAGGGTTATATATAGTGCCTCGTCCTTATATTGTAACTCTAAGAGATAGGATTGGTAGAGAGTAGGAAATCTGTAATTTGGCATTTTCTCTCTAGTGGAATCCGATCTTGGTCGGCCGTGGATGTAGCCAAATTGGTGAACCACGTAAATTCTGGTGTTTTGTCTTTTGCTTTTAGTTTCTTCGCTTGTTCTTTCTCGGTATTCCGCACAACACTTTTTGAGATAGTCTTTTTATATTGACACCCTTTTTATATTGACAAATTTTAAATTATTTTCATCCACCAAATATAGCTTTTATTCTCCCAATTCAACATACACCATTCATTTCACTTTAAAAAAACTTGTGTCATTTAAAAGAGAGACAATATTTTGAGAGCAGAAGGAGTAACTAATTATTGACAGTATAAAATGCATGGAGGAAGCCACATGAAGAGTTCAAAATGGTCAGTTTTGCAGTAGGAAATAGTGCAGTCCACAATTCCATAAACTCATCACACGTTTACAAGTAACACCCAAAAATGGAAACCCTAGTAAATGGATGTTCACGACAAAAATTTATGGCAAATTTATGCACGATTGTACGCTCACTTTACAGTGTTGTAATAATGTTCACATTCATTTGTGAAGAGAAAGTCCATTATCGTCAGAGCCATCAATTAATAAGCAACCCGAAAATGGAAACTAATCTAGATACTCTTAGGACCTTTAAAATGGACGAAACATGCTCTTTCTACTCATGCCTACCGATTCACTAGCAGTGGCGGAACTAAAAAGAAATCCCATGAGGGGCGGGGCTGGGCTAGGAGGGGCTGAGCAGGGGCGGAACAGTAAATTAATCTTTGGTCACCGGAGGTTTGGGGGGCGGCCGCACCGGCTCGCCCCCCTCAGTTCCGCCGATGTTCACTAGAATGTCTTGATTTTAGGCCGTGGAGCAAATTTATTGTTCCATAAGTTTAGGAAAGGTCGTTGATGATGAGCGGGCTGACACCCGGCCATCGGTCAGGTTTTGATGTTTTTACTGGGTGGATCTCACTATGAATGAAAGTTCTCGTGATTGAACATTACTTAAGGAAGTATGGCGAGACATCGATTCTTCTATGATAAGGTGAATATTTTGGTGAAGAATGTGCATCTAAAACCTAATATTGTTCTGAGGGCTGTTGTGCTATGGATACCAGAATACATACTACTCCATCTGTCCCATTTTAAGGTGCAATTCAACTATTTATTTAGTCAAAACTTGTTAATTTTAACAATGGAATTGAATGTATTGTTACATTGGTTATGACATAAAATTTTGAAAATATCATATATATTTTTACAAGTTTTAATTATCTTTAGAAACATTTTTCAATTCAACTGCTGATGAGTCGGTGTTCATCCCATATCAACAACCTTTCCTAGCTAGCTAGATAATCCCATCCCATGACCTTCAAAATGGACTAAAAATGCAACTCCTACTTATGCCTACCAATTCATTCGACGTTTTTCTCGGCAGCCATAAATAGATGATTTCAAAATTTCAAATTGGTGTTGTTTTAGGGATTGAATCTTACAGCCTACTATATATTCTCTTTCTGCACTTTTGTAGTAGCTGATCGTACTTTGAATACACACACATTGCACGAAGAAATGTACCATGCATTCTCTTTTCACCATTTGAAAAAGATTTTTTGACTTTGCACTTTTATTTCAACTTATTTATAAACAAAATAAATTAAAGATTATTGGGTATTGGGTATTGGGTATTGGGTATTGGGTATTGGTCCTGTCACTAGACATTAAATAAAGGATTAGAGATCTAGTGGGTTAATGTTAAGAGGTCTGGGAGCAGGGATTTGCGAAGATTAGTACTTTAAGATATTTATAATTAATTGGATTATGGCGTACCATTAGGTATCAAAAGTTCGATTTCAATTAAAATTAATGTCAAAAATACATTTTGAACTTTGCTTTTTATAAAATTGAATTCGAAAGTGTGGTAAAATCAAATTAAGGCGGTTCCGACATCAGAAGAATTGTCGCAGTGGTGAAAAGTATTGAGAAGCTGGGAATAGCCTTCCAATATCAAAAGGTTTGTGTTGTGCGGAATGGAGAAAGAACAGAAAATATGAACGAAATTAACAAGACACAAGATTTACGTGGTTCACCA
>JAULKM010048634.1:0-12839 GCA_032355605.1 Rubia tinctorum
TTAATTGGATCAAAACATGCACACACACGCACGTACGGGACAAAATCTATAAATTTAAGGATGTGCTTTAATGGCTCTTAATTCGATCGATTATATTAATTGATTCAATTTATATATATATATATCATAATATTTATTTTAGAGATGTGCTAGAAACCAATCCCTTAACAAAACTGTAACCATGCACCCAATGGATTTAAAACTTAGGGATATCACAACCTAACCCGAATTCTATAGGTTCCAAAACAATTTTACTTAAAACTATAAGGAACAATATACTTATTTATTTTGCAAAATGTCTCCGTTAAATTCACCATATGTTTATCACATTCAAAAATTAAGTATCTGATTAAGTATGACTAAAAATTTACTTCTCTATCTAAAAGTATGCCATAAGTATAATATATATTGAATTTTTTTTATAATTTATTTCTCTTAAACGCGAACGATCCCAGGTGAAAAAAGTTAAACCCGCCTTTGATGTGCCAGTTCCTCAATATGGACACTGGTTCCTGTGAATGTCGGAATGATGATTTATCATATTCAGGTGAATCTAAGAGGTATAGATTCAAATTCCAAGAGTGGCTACAGTAACCATGATTTTTCTACAAATTACCATTTTTACAAAAATATATTTTATGTACTTAGAACTTGATATGCATAGGCTTTTCATTTTAATAAAAACATGAAATATTGGAAATAAATGCATACTCATTTTATTTAGAGTATTTTAAATAAAATATTTAAGAACATGCATAATGCAAGCACGCATGGTGCATTTATACAGGAGTGTTGAAATAAATTGATTAAACGAGCGTTGAAAGTCATTTTTATATTATTAACACTGGTAATGTGTAGTCATGAAACAACTAGGATATCAACATCTTCTTGAAAGAAATCGTCCATTTCAATTTAAATTCAAAACACATCTAAATCAATGGTTCTATGAGATCCTAGAACTCAGTTAACCAATTCAACATACTTTCTTTTACCCCAAGGACGTTGTAACCTTAATCTTGTATTTTAAAACCATTGTACCAACAAGATTCCATAACTAAAATTAAGTTTAAGAACATCCTTCCAAATACCTATCCAGTGTTTTGACAAATCACTTTTCCATTCAGCCTCTACAATTGTCAAGGGAATGTATATCATCATTGTCAAATGACTTGAAAGATTGTTTTTAGTCTCAAATTAAAATATTTTAAAACAATTACATATTATGGGAAGCTAATTCATAATATTAACGTGTACTAAAAATGGGTGGTGGTAGTTAATTTAATCAAAACTTGCACACAAACGCACGCACGAGACAAAATACAGAAATTTACGGATGTGCTTTAATGGCTCGTAATTCCATCGATTAGATTAAGTGATTCAATTTATATATTTCATATGATTTATTTTAGAGATGTACTGGAAACCAATCCCTTAACAAAACTGTAACTGTGCACCCAATGATCTAAAACTTAGGGACATCACAACCTAACCCAGTTTATATAGGTTCCAAAAATTTTTTACTCAAAACTGTAAGGAACCATATACTTATTCATTTGCAAATTGTCTCAGTTTAATTCAGCCTATATTTATCACATTCAAAAATCAAACATCTAATTTAGTTTGACTAAAAAATTACTTCTTTATCTAAAAGTATACCATAAGTATAATATATATTGAAAAATATTGAAATTTTTTTATTTTCTTAAAAGCGAACGATCCCAGGTGCAACAAATCAAACCCGCCATCGATGTGCCATTTTCTAAATTTGGACACTGGCTCCTCTGAATGTCGGAATGATGCTTTATCATGTTCCAGTGAATCTAAGAGGTACAGACACAAATTCCAAGAGTGGCTACAGTAACCATGATTTTGCAAAATTATATTTTATGTACTTAAAACTTCATATGCATAGGCTTTTCATTATAATAAGAACATGAAATATAGGGATTAAATGCATACTCATTTAATTTAAATAAAATATTTAAGAACAAGGACAATGCAAGCACAGATGATGCACTTTTACAGGATGAGTTGAAATCTATTAATTAAATGAGCGATGAAAGTAATTTTTATATTATTAACAACGGTAGTGTGTAGTCATGAAACAACCATGATATCAACATCTCCTTGAAAGTAATCGTTCAATTCAATTTGAATTCTAAACATACCTAAATCAATTGCTCTATGAGATCCTAGAACTGAATTAACCAATTCAACATACTTTCTTTTACCCCATGGACGTTGTAACCTAAATCTTGTATTTCAAAACCATCGTACCCACAATATTATATACCTAAAATTAAGTTTAAGAACATCATTTCAAAGACCTATCCAATTTTTTGACAAAACGCTTTTCCAAGCAGCCTCTACGAGTGTCAAGGGAAAGTATATCATTATTGCTAAATGACTTGAAAGATTGTTTTTAGTTTCAATTTAAAATATTTTAAAACAATTACCGAGTACAGGAAGCCAATTTATAACATTAACTTGTACTAAAATTGGGTGGTGGTAGTTAATTAGTATCAAAACATGCACACACATGCACGCACGGGACAAAATCTATTAATTTAAGGATGTGCTTTGATGGCTCGTAATTCGATCGATTAGATTAAGTTATTCAATTTATATGTTTCATATTATTTATTTTAGAGATGTACTGGAAACCAATCACTTAACAAAACAGCAACCGTGCACCCAATGAATTTAAAACTTAGGGATATCACAACTTAACCCGGATTCTATAGGTTCCAAAACAATTTTACTCAAAACTATAAGGAACTATATACTTATTCATTTTGCAAAATGTTTCCATTTAATTCACCATATATTTATCACATTCAAAAACCAAACATCTGATTAAGTTTGACTAAAAATTTTCTTCATTATCTAAAAGTATACCATACGTACAATATATATTGAAAAACATTTATAATTTTTTATTTTCTTAAACGCGATTGATCCCAGGTGCAACAACTCAAACCCGCCTTTGATGTGCCTGTTCCTTGATTTGGACACTGGCTCCTGTGAATCACGAAATGATGCTTTATCATGTTCCTGTGAATCTAAGAGGTACATATTCAAATCCAAGAGTGGCTACAATAACTATGATTTTGCTACAAACTACCATTTTTACAAAAATCTATTTTATGTGCTTAAAACTTGATATGCTTAGGCTTTTAATTATAATAAAAACATGAAATATAGGGATTAAATTCTTAATCATTTTATTCGGAGTATTTTAGATAAAACTTTAAGAACATGCACAATGAAATCACGCAAGATGCACTTATATAGGATGTGTTGAAATCTATTGATTAAACGAGCGCTGAAAGTCATTTTTATATTATTAATACCGATAGTGTTTAGTCATGAAACAACTAGGATATCAACATCTTCTTGAAAGTAATTGTCCAACTCAATTTAAATTGTAAATACATCTAAATCAATTGTTCTAGGAGATCCTAGAACTCAGTTAATCAATTCAACATACTTTCTTTTACCCCAATGACGTTGTAACCTTAATGGTGTATTTCATAACCATTGTACCCACAAGACACTATAACTAAAATTAAGTTTAAGAATATCCTTCCAACAACCTATCCACTGTTTTGACAAAAGACTTTTCCATGCAGCCTCTACGAGTGTCAAGGGAATGTATATCATCATTACCGAATGACTTAAACGATTGTTTTTAGTCTAAAATTAAAATATTTTAAAACAATTACCTAGTATGGGAAGCCAATTTATAACATTAACTTGTGCTAAAATTGAGTGGTGGTAGTTAATTAGGATCAAAATATGCACACACATGCACACACGGGACAAAATTTATAAATTTAAGGGTGCGCTTTAATGGCTCATAATTCGATCGATTAGATTAATGGATTAAATTTATATATTTCATATTATTTATTTTAGAGATCTACTAGAAACCAATCCCTTACCAAAACTGTAACCGTGCACCCAATAAATTTAAAACTTAGGGATATCACAAACTAACCCGGATTCTATAGGTTCCAAAATAATTTTACTCAAAATTATAAGGAACCATATACTTATTCATTTTGCAAAATGTCTTCGTTTAATTCACCGTATATTTATCACATTCAAAAATCAAACATCTAATTAAGTTTGACTAAAAAATTACTTCTTTATCTAAACGTATACCATAAGTATAATATATATTGAAAAATATTTAAAATATTTTATTTGCTTAAATGCGAACGATCCCAGGTGCAATAATTCAAACCCGCCTTTGAAGTACCAGTTCCTCGATTTGGACACTGGCTCCTGTGAATCTCGGAATGATGCTTTATCATGTTCCAGTGAATCTAAGAGGTACAGATTCACATCCAAGAGTGGCTATAGTGAACATGATTTTGCTAAAACTACCATTTTTACAGAAATATATTTTTATGTACTTAAAACATGATATGCATAGGCTTTTCATTATAATAACAACATGAAATATATGGATTAAATTCTTAATCATTTTATTTAGAGTATTTCAAAAAAATATATTTAAGAACATGCACAATGCAAGAACGCGTGATGCACTTATACAGGATGAGTTGAAATATATTAATTAAACGAGCGCTGAAAGTCATTTTTATATCATTAATACCGGTAGTGTTTAGTCATGAAACAACTAGGATATCAACATCTTCTTGAAAGTAATCATCCAACTCCATTTGAATTCTAAACCCCATGGACGTTGTTACCTAAACCTCGTATTTCAAAAGCATCGTACCAACACGATTCTATAACTAAAATTAAGTTTAAGAACATCCTTCCAAAGACCTATCCAATTTTTTGACAAAACACTTTTCCATGCAGCCTCTACGAGTTTCAAGGGAAGTATATCATTATTGCCAAATGACTTAAAAGATTGTTTTTAGTCTCAAATTAAACTATTTTAAAACAATTCCCTAGTATGGTAAGCAAATTTATAACATTAACTTGTACTAAAAATGGGTGGTGTTAGTTAATTAGGATCAAAACATTCACACACATGCACGCACAGGACAAAATCTATAAATTTAAGGATGTGCTTTAATGGCTCGTAATTCGATAAATTAGATTAAGTGATTCAATTTATATATTTCAAATTATATATTTTAGAGATGTACTTGAAACCAATCCCTTAACAAAACAGCAACCGTGCATCCAATTAATTTACAACTTAGGGATATTTCAACCTAACCCGGATTCTATAGTTTCCCAAACAATTTTACTTAAAACTAGAAGGAACCATATACTTATTCATTTTGAAAAATAGCTCCATTTAATTCACCATATATTTATCACATTCAAAACTCAAACATCTGATTAAGTTTGACTAAAAATTTGCTTCTTTATCTAAAAGTATACCATAAGTATAATATATTTTGAAAAATATTTGTAATTTTTTATTTGCTTTAACGCGAACGATCCCAGGTGCAACAACTCAAACCCACCTTCGATGTGCCAGTTCCTCGATTTGGACACTGACTCCTATGAATGTTGGAATGATGCTATATCATGTTCCAGTGAATATAAGAGGTACAAATTCAAATTCCAAGAGTGGCTACAGTAACCATGATTTTGCTACAAACTACCATTTTTACAAAAATACATTTTATGTACTTAAAACTTGATATGCATAGGCTTTTCATTATAATAAGAACATGAAATACAGGGATAAAGTCCAAAATCATTTTATTTAGGGTATTTTAAATAAAATATTTAAGAACATGGACAATGCATGCACGCATGATGCACTTATACGGGTTGAGTTGAAATCTATTGATTAAACGAGCGCTGAAAGTAATTTTTATATTATAAACACCGGTAGTGTGTAGTCATGAAACAACCAAGATATCAACATCTTCTTGAAAGTGATCATCCAACTCATTTTAAATTCTAAACACATCTAAATCAATTGTTCTATGAGATCCTAGAACTCGGTTAACCAATTCAACATACTTTTTTTCCCCAAGGACGTTGTAACCTTAATCTTGTATTTTGAAACCATTGTACCCGCAAGATTCTATAACTAAAATTAAGTTTAAGAACATCCTTCCAAAGACCTATCCAGTGTTTTGACCAAACACTTTTCCATACAGCCTCTACGAGTGTAAAGGGAATGTATATTATCATTGTCAAATGACTTGAAAGATTGTTTTTAGTCTCAAATTAGGATATTTTAAAACAATTACCCATTATGGGAAGCGAATTTATAATATTAACTTGTACTAAGAATGGGTGGTGGTAGTTAATTGGATCAAAACATGCACACACATGCACGCATGAGACATAATCTATAAATTTAAGGATGTGCTTTAATGGCTCGTAATTCGATCCATTAAATTAAGTGATTCAATTTAAATATTTCATACTTTTTTAAATTTTAGAGATGTACAGGAAACCAATCCCTTAACAAAAATGCATTCGTGCACCCAATGAATTTAAAACTTAGGGATATCACAACCTATCTCAGACTCTATAAGTTCAGAAAATTTTTCACTCAAAACTATAAGGAACCATATACTTATTCGTTTTGGAAAATGTGTCCTTTTAAGTCACCATATATTTATCACATTCAAAAATAAAAAATCTGATTAATTTTAACTAAAAACAATAACTTCTTTATCTAAAAGTATACCATTAGTATAATATATATTGAAAAATATTTATAATTGTTTATTTGCTTAAACGCGAACGATCCCAGGTGCAACAACTCAAACCCGTCTTCTATGCGACAGTTCCTCCATTTGGACACTGGCTCCTGTGAATGTCGGAATTATGCTTTATCATGTTCCAGTGAATCTAAGAGGTACAGATTCAAATTCCAAGAGTGGCTACAGTAACAATGATTTTGCTGCAAACTACCATTTTTACAAAAACATATTTTATGTACTTAAAATTTGATATTCATGGGTTTTTCATTATAATAAGAACATGAAATACAAGGATTACATGCATATTCATTTTATTTAGGGTATTTTAAATAAAATATATAAGAACATGCACAATGCAAGCACACATGATGCACTTATACGTGCTGAGTTGAAATATATTGATTAAACGAGCGCTAAAAGTAATTTTTATATTATTAACACCGCTAATGTGTAGTCATGAAACAACCAGGATATCAACATCTTCTTGAAAGTAATCATCCAACTCAATTTGAATTCTAAAATCATATTATTAACACTTGTAGTGTGTAGCCATGAAACAACCAGGGTATCAACATCTTCTTGAAAGTAATCGTACAACTTAATTTGAATTCTAAACACATCTAAATCAATTGTTCTTTATGATCCTAGAACTCAATTAACCAATTCAACATACTTTGTTTTACCCCAAGGACGTTGTAACCTTAACCTTGTATTTCAAAACCATTGTACCCAAAAGATTCTATAACTAAAATTAAGTTTAATAACATTCTTTCAAAGACCTATATAGTGTTTTGACAAAACAAGTTTCCATGCAGCCTCTACGATTGTCCAGGGAATGTATATTACCATTGCCAAATAACTTGAAAGATTGTTTTTAGTCTCAAATTAAAATATTTTAAAACAATTACCTATTATGGGAAGCAAATTTATAATATTAACTGGTACTAAAAATATGTGGTGGTAGTTAATTGGATCAAAACATACACACATATGCACGCGCGGGACAAACTCTATAAATTTAAGTATGTGCTTTAATGGCTCGTAATTTGATTGATTAGATTAAGTGATTCAATTTATATATTTCATATTATTTATTTTAGAGATGTACTGGAAACCAATCCCTTAACAAAATTGCAACCGTGCACCCAATGAATTTAAAACTTAGGAATATCACAACCTAACCCGGATTCTATAGGCTCCAAAACATTTTTACTCAAAACTAGAAGGAACATACACTTATTCATTTGGAAAATGTCACTGTTTAATTCACCATATATTTGTCACATTCAAAAATCAAACATCTGATTAAGTTTGACTAAAAATTTACTTCCTTATCTAAAAGTATACCATAAGTATAATATATATTGAAAAATATTAATAATTTTTTATTTGCTTAAACGCGAATGATCCCAAGTGCAACAACTCAAACTCGCCTTCGATGTGCTAGTTCTTCGATTTGGACACTGGCTCCTGTGAATGTCGGAATGATGCTTTATCATGTTCCAGTGAATCTAAGAGGTACATATTCAAATTCCAAGAGTGACTACATCACCCATGATTATGCTACAAACTACCATTTTCACAAAAATATATTTTATGTACTTAAAATTCGATATGCGTAGTCTTTTCATTATAATAAGAACATGAAATATAGGTAATAAATGCATACTCATTTTATTTAGAGTATTTTAAATAAAATATTTAAGAACTTGCACAATGCAAGGACGCATGATGCACTTATACAGGATGAGTTTAAATCTATTGATTAAACGAGCGCTGAAAGTCATTTTTTTATTATTAACACCGGTAGTGTGTAGTCATGAAACAACCATGATATCAACATCTTCTTGTAAGTAATCATCCAACTCAATTTGAATTCTAAACACAGCCAAATCAATTGTTCTATGAGATCCTGGAACTCAGTTAACCAATTCAACATACATTTTTTTACCCCAAGGCCGTTGTGACCTTAACCTTGTATTTCAAAATCATCGTACCCACAAGATTCTATAACTAAAATAAGTTTAAGAACATCCTTCCAAAGACCTATCCAGTGTTTTGAAAAAACACTTTTCCATGCAGCCTCTACGAGTGCCAAGGGAATGCATATCATCATTGCCAAATGACTTGAAATATTGTTTTTAGTCTCAAATTAAAATATTTTAAAATGATTACCTATTATGGGAAGCCAATTTATAACATTAACTTGTACTAAAAATGGGTGGTGGTAGTTAATTGGATCCAAACATGCACACACATGCACGCACGGGACAAATCTATAAATTTAAGGATCTGCTTTAATGGCTCGTAATTTGATCGATTAGATTAGGTGATTCAATTTATATATTTCATAATAATTATTTTAGAGATGCACTGGAAACCAATCCCTTACAAAACTGCAACCGTGCACCCAATGAAATTAAAACTTAGGGATATTACAACCTAACCCGGATTATATAGGTTCCAAAACAATTTTACTCAAAACTAGAAGGAACCATACACTTATTCATTTGGAAAATGTCACTGTTTAATTCACCATATATTTATCACATTCAAAAATCAAACATCTGATTAAGTTTGACTAAAAGTTTACTTCTTCATCTAAAAGTATACCATAAGTATAATATATATTGAAAAATATTAATAATTTTTATTTTCTCAAACGCGAATGAACCGAGGTGCAACAACTCAAACCTGCCTTCAATGTGCTAGTTCCTCGATTTGGGCACTGGCTCCTGTGAATGTCGGAATGATGGTTTATCATGTTCCAATTAATCTAAGAGGTACAGATTCAAATTCCAAGAAAGACAACATTAACCGTGATTTTGTTACAAACTACCATTTTTACAAAAAATTCTTTTATGTACTTAAAACTGGATATGCATAGGCTTTTCATTATAATAAGAACATGAAATATAGGGATTAAATGCATACTAATTTTTTAGAGCATTTTAAACGAAATATTTAAGAACATACACAATGCAAGCACACATGATGCACTTTTACAGGATGAGTTGAAATCTATTAATTAAACGAGCGCTAAAAGTCATTTTTACATTATTAACACTGGTAGTGTGAAGTCATGAAACAACCAGGATATCAACATCTTCTTCAAAGTAATCGTCTAACTCAATATGAATTCTAAACACATCTAAATCAATTGCTCTATGAGATCCTAGAACTGAATTAACCAATTCAACATACTTTATTTTACCCCATGGACGTTGTAACCTAAATCTTGTATTTCAAAACCATCATACCCACACGTTTCTATAACTAAAAGTAAGTTTAAGAACATCCTTCTAAATACCTATCCAATTTTTTGACAAAACACTTTTCTATGCAGCCTCTACGAGTGTCAAGGGAATGTATATTATTATTGCCAAATGACTTGAAAGATTATTTTTAGTCTCAAATTAAAATATTTTAAAACAATTACCTATTATGGGAAGCCAATTTATTACATTAACTTGTATTTCAAATGGGTGGTGGTAGTTAATTAGGATCAAAACATGCACACCCACGGGATAAAATCTACAAATTTAAGAATGTGTTTTAATGGCTCGTAATTCGATCAATTAGATTATGTGATTCAATTTATATATTTCATATTATTTATTTAAGAGATGTACTGGAAACCAATCCCTTAACAAAAACTGTAACGTGCACCCAATGAATTTAAAACTTAAGCATATCACAACCTAACCCGGATTCTATAGGTTCCAAAACTATTTTACTCAAAACTATAAGGAACCATATACTTATTCATTTTGCAAAATGTCTACGTTTAATTCACCATATATTTATCACATTCAAAAATCAAACATCTGATTAAGTTTGACAAAAAATTTACTTCTTTATCTCAAAGTATACCATAAGTATAATATATAGAAAAATATTGAAAAATTTTTATTTGCTTAAACGCGAATGATCCCATGAGCAACAAATTAAACCCGCATTCGATGTGATAGTTCCTCGATTTGGACAATGATTCTGGTGAATGTTGGAGTGATACTATATCATGTTCCATTGAATCTAAGAGGCACAGATTCAAATTCCGAGAGTGGCTACCGTAACGATGATTTTGCTACAAACTGCCATTTTTACAAAAATATATTTTATGTATTTAAAACTTAATATGTAATGGCTTTTCATTATAAATAGAACAAGAAATATAGGGATTAAATGCATACTCATTTTATTTAGATTATTTTAAATAAAATATTTAGGAACATGCCTAATTCAAGCACGCGTGATGCACTTTTACAGGATGAGTTGAAATCAATTAATTAAACGAGCGCTGAAAGTCATTTTTATATTATTAACACCGGAAGTGTGTAGTCATCAAACAACCAGGATATCAACATCTTCTTGAAAGTAATCATCCAAATCAATTTTAATTCTAAAAACATCTAAATCAATTGCTCTATGTGATCCTAGAACTGAATTAACCAATTCAAAATATTTTCTTTTACCCCTTGGACGTTGTAACCTAAATCTTGTATTTCAAAACCATCATACCCAAAAGATTCTATAACTAAATTTAAGTTTAAGAACATCCTTCCAAAGACCTATCCAATTTTTTGACAAAACACTTTTCCATATTAGCCTCTACAAGTTTAAAGGGAATGTATAACATCATTGCCAAATGACTTGAAAGATTGTTTTTAGTCTCAAATTAAAATATTTTGAAACAATTACCTATTATAGGAAGCAAATTTATAATATTAACTTGTACTAAAAATGGGTGGTGTTTGTTAGGATCAAAACATGCACACACACGCACGCACGAGACAAAATCTAAAAATTTAAGGATGTGCTTTAATGACTCATAATTCGATCTATTATATTAAGTGATTCAATTTATATATTTCATGTTATTTATTTTAGAGATGTACTGGAAACCAATCCCTTAACAAAACTGCAACCGTGCACCCAGTAAATTTTAAACTTAGAGATATCACAACCTAACCTGACTTCAATTGGTTACAAAAAAACATTTACTCAAAACTAGAAGCAACCATATACTTATTAATTTTGCAATATGACTCCGTTTACCTCCCCAAATATTTATTACATTCAAAAATCAAACATCTGATTAAGTTCGACTAAAAATTTACTTCCATATCTAAAAGTATACCATAAGTATAATATATATTGAAAAATATTTATAATATTTTATTGGCTTAAACGCGTGCAACAACTCAAACCCTCCTTCGTTGTGCCAGTTTCTCCATTTGGACACTGGCTCCTGTGAATGTCGGTATGATGCTTTATAATGTTCCTGTGAATCTAAAAGGTAGAGATTCAAATTCCAAGAGTGGCTACAGTAACCAGGTTTTGCTACAAACTACCATTTTTACAAAAATATATTTTATTTACTTAAAACTCGATATGCATAGGATTTTCATCATAATAAGAACATGAAATATAGGGATTAAATGCATAATCATTTTTAAGAGTATTTTAAATAAAATATTTAAGGACTTGCACAATGCAAACACGCATGATGCACTTATACAGGATGAGTTGAAATTATTCATTAAACGAGCGTTGAACGTCATTTTTATATTATTAACACCGGTAATGTGTAGTCATGAAACAACCAGGATATCAACATCCTCTTGAAAGTAATCGTCCAACTCAATTTAAATTCTAAACACATCCAAATCAATTGCTCCATGAGATCCCTGAACTCAGTTAACCAATTCAATACTTTATTTTACCCCAAGAATGTTGTAACCTAAATCTTTTATTTCAAAACCATCATACCCACAAGATTCTGTAACTGAAATTAAGTTTAAGAACATCCTTCCAAAGACCTATCCAGTGTTTTGACAAAACACTTTTCCATGTAGCCTCTGCGAGTGTCAAGGGAATGTATAACATCATTGTGAAATGACTTGAAAGATTGTTTTTAGTCTAAATTTAAATATTTTAAACCAATTACCTATTATGGGAAGCAAATTTATAATATTAAATTGTACTAAAAATGGGCGGTGGTAGTTAATTAGGATCAAAATATGCACACACACACGCATGCACGGGACAAAATATATAAATTTAAGGATGTGCTTTAATGGCTCATAATTCGATCGATTAGATTAAGTGATTCAATTTATATATTTCATGTTATTTATTTTAGAGATGTACTGGAAACCAATCCCTTAACAAAACTGC
>JAULKM010048652.1:0-12837 GCA_032355605.1 Rubia tinctorum
TATTTCTTGGGTATAAAGATTGCTAGAAGACCGGATGAGATGTTTCTTTCACAAAGGAAATATGTCATGGATATCTTGTTTGACACGGGTTTATCGGCTTCTAAATCGTCTGATTTCCCTATGGAGCAACAACATGATCTTGCAAAAGTTGAAGGCCCCCCTTTATGATGATCCTGAGCAGTATCGACGCCTGGTGGGTCGCCTCATTTACCTGACTATTACTCATCCTGAGTTTAGTTATTCTATTCATACGCTTGCTCAGTTTATGGAGTCTTCTTATATTCCTCATTGGCAAGCTGCGATTCAAGTTCTTCACTACTTGAAGAGTTATCCTGGTGAAGGGTTATTTCTCTCTTCACGTAGTCATTACAGTTGACTGCTTATTGTGATTCTGATTGTGCTGCTTGTCCCATTACGCGACGCTCTCTTTATGGGTACTTTGTGACGATTGGTGATTCTCCAATTTCATGGAAGACAAAGAAGCAACCTATAGTTTCTCGTTCTTATGGTGAAGTAGAGTATCGTGCTATGATTGTTGCCCATTGTGAGTTATTGTGGATTAAGTCATTGCTTCGTGGCTTGAGTGTTGTGCATTCTACTCCTATGCGACTGTTTTGTGACAGTCAATCTGCTCTCCACATTGCGGCAAATCCAGTGTTCCATGAACGTACGAAGCATATAGAGATTGATTGTCATTTTGTCTGTGATCTTGTTCAGTGTGGTACTCTTGTTACTCATCATATTTGCACGTCTGATCAACTTGCGGACTTGTTCACCAAATCTTTCAGATGAACTCAGTTTCATTCATTACTTGAGTAGTTGGACATTTCTGATCCTCATGCTCCAACTTGAGGAAGAGTATTAAGGAATAACAACATTGTGTGAATATTACTTGTAATTGTAATTTGATTAGATACATTTTCCTTTTCTATATAGGTATTTGTACCTCTATATAATGTACCCCACACAATCACACAATTATTACCTGTAAATTTCTTCAATTACTCTTTTTTAAATGTGTTTTTGAATAATACAATATTATATGATATTTAAAACCATCAATTCATAACTATTTTATTTTTAGGGCTATTTACATTTATAACCCTGAAATTAGGCCGAAAGTGCAAATATGACCCTGCAACCTTAGAAAGTGCCAATATAACCTTGAGTTTTTAATGTATGGGCCAATATAACCCTGACTTTTGGAAAAATTGTGCCGATATACCCAAAGTCTACATTTCCGGCGTTGACCGTGTAAATTCCGGCGAAGAGAAAACACAAAATGACTAAAATACCCTTGAGTTAAAATCTATTTTTTGGCCGAAATGCCCCTGAGTGTAAATGCTAATCTAACCCCATCATTCATTAATAAGTGCCAATATGACCCTGTATTTAACTAATAAGTGCTTATCTAACCCTATAATTTATTAATAAGTGATTATCTAACCCTATCAAATTACACCTAAGTGCTGAATTAGCCATTACAAAATCTGAATAAGAACGGATGAAATGCACAATTTCTCATTACCTTATTCCCGTTCTTCGGTTCAGTTGTTCCATGGACAGTCTGTTCAGGCACTGCCTTAGGGAATCTCAAAATTCTAGTAACTATAAAACCCTAGAAAATTCACCCCAAAAAAACACTTTACCCATGAATCTCAAACAATGAACAAAACCAACACAATAATGAGAATAAGAGGTAACAACTGAACCAAAATCCAAGACATTTAGATGAGAGAATACCATTTCTGTAGATACCATGTTTTACGTGGTGAAGCTGAAAATAATCATTTTCGGTCTTCCACCTCAGCTTCACTACTGCTACTATTTTTACATTCCTAGACCATTGCTCATTCTTTTTGTCAGTTTCCACAAAAACCCCGGGTTAAGAACGTGCATGATATTCTCAATAACCTCATATCCATCGGGGAGGCAGTAAACCTTCTCCGTCCCAAGATTAATGTACACATAATACCCTCCCCTGGAAGTACTTCCCACCAAACACGCATACACATTCAAATTCGATAGAGAAACTTAACACGATTTCTCCCAACACCTCTAACAGTATAAAAACATATCATATTTGAGCATTACAACGCTAACAAGAAAACATGGATCCTAATCAATACAATCCATAGTAATATATCAAAAAATAATTGGTACTAGAAGTAGTGGGAACAAACAATAGTTACCAAATGATTAAAGAAACAAAAGAGCGCACAATTTCCGGAAACAGCCGCTTCCAAATTTTTTTGCCGTCGCCAGAAATTTCCATATCCCTCCCGCTGCCACTCCTCCGCCCTGGCCCCATCGATTTCCTCCATCGCCATAAATTCCCCAGTTTTCTCACGCCCTAGCCCTGTATATCTCCTCTGCCGCCAGAAATTCCCCTACCCCTCCCGCTGCCACTCCTTCGCCCTAGTCCCGCAAATTCAGACCTCACGAGGTAGCCAAAATTGTCGTTTTAGTCATTTCAGGCTTCACCCTGTTTTACGGGGTGAAGCCGATGTGGGAATTCAAAAATGATGATCTCCGAGAAGATAACCGAGAAGACGACCGAGAAGACGGCTGAGAAGACGGCCGAGAAGCGACCTAGGATAGCCAAAAATGACAGCCCAGAAGACGGCCCAAAAGACAACGGAAAATAACTGTCTCTAAGAAGCGGCGAAGGACTACTGGTCGAGAAGAATTTGAGGGCAGCGACGAGTGGCAGCCGTCTGGATAGAAGTCTTCCTCCAAACCAAAGCCTCGGTTAGCGTGCCTGGATCTGGAGCTGATGGAGCAAAGGAAGAAGACAAAGTTAAAGCGGGAACAACTGATGAAAAGGAGAAATATATGATGAATATGAGAAATAATTTCAGGGTCAATTAAGTCTTTCAACATTTTCTGTGTTTTTTATTTTTTAAACTATAAGGGTAAAAGGGTAATTTCACTATATTTTGTCTGTGAAAAGGTTGACCAAACGGTCAATGTGGTCAAGGGTTATTTTGGCACTTTCGACCTAATTTCGGGGTTATTTTAGCACTTTTGCCCTAATTTCGGGGTCATTTTAGCACTTTTCTCTTTAAATTATAAGGGTAAAAGGGTAATTTCACTCTATTTAGACTGTTAAAAGGTTGACCAAACGGTCAACGTGGTCAAGGGTTATATTGGCACTTTCTGAGATTGCAGGATTATATTGGCACTTTCGCCCTAATTTCAGGGTCATTTTAGCACTTTTCTCTAATATTTTTGATGCTATGAGACATGTAGATGATCATAAATCTATGTTTACCCTTGATGTGATTGACCCATTGGTTGATGATTTTATAGAAAGGAATTCCAGAGATGACAAGTTGGAACAAGTGCTTTTCAATGGATGGGTCGACAAAGGTATGATGGATGGCTTGGATGAAACTTTTTGTGAAATCATCATGCAGCTTTACTCTACAAAAGAATTCAACTCCCTAACGTTTTTGTTCGGAATGCCCATACCACCCAATTTCTGCTCAGAAACTCCAGAAATTAGCTTCCAGACGTTTTCGGTCGGTATGCCCATACTGCCAGAATTTCGCTCAGAAACTCCAAAATCCAGCTCCCATACGTTTTCGGCCGGTATGCCCATACCGCCCGAATTCCGCTCAGAAACTCCAAAATTCAGCTCCCATACGTTTTCAATCGATATGCCATACCGCCCAAACTCCGCTCAGAAACTCCAAAATTCAGCTCCCAAACATTTTCGGTCGGTATGCCCATACTGCCTGAATTCCGCTCAGAAACTCCAGAATTCAGCTCCCAGTCAATTTCGGCAGGTATGCCCATACTGCCCAGATCCAGATTAGAATTGCAGTATGTTTTCCAGTCGACATCCGATGGGATGACCATCCCACCTATTTCTGGACACACTCTTCCTTCGATTGAGAAAGCACCAAAGTTGGAATTGAAGACCTTACATGGACATCTCAAGTGTGCATTCTTAGGGGAGAATAAGACCTTACATGTTATGTATCCCAAGGGAATGAAGCTCTCCCAAGTTAAGGGAATGACACTTTCATTGCCTCCATATGGCTGATCCAAACAAGCCAACCGAGTTTAGCCTAAGACGTTAAATAAGGGTGCTACTTGGGAGGCAACCCATTATTTTTCTTTTATCTTTATTTAACTTTTCATTTATTTTCTTTCTGAAAAAAATATAGATAAAAAATATATTCATCCAATTGATTTTGATTTGTTTTGATGATTTTAACATACAGGATTCTAAGAACATCTCCAAAAGATGAAGGAGGCTTTTGAAAGCAACCCAAATATGGACCAAAACATTCAAATTTTAGCCAAAGTAATCATAATGCCCATGCAGACCGGGATTCACCGGTTGATCCTAAGGCTAATTAGCCGCCCAGGGAGCATTTTCTTTTACTTCTTTTTATTTGTTTTTTGTTGCATTTTAGTATATATGTAGAGTAATTGCATGACATCATATTTTCTAATTCATTTACATTTGTTATCTCTTTCTCTCACAATGAGGACATTGTGTTGTCTAAGTGTGGGGTAGAGGGGTAACATCGTTACTTTGTTGTTTTTCATTATTGGAAAAAGAAAAAATACAAAAAGATTTTTAGTTTTTTTTCATCATTTGAGTCGAAAAGGCAGTCTTGAATTGAGAATCTGAATGGTTAGAATTGAAATTTGGTTTTTGATAAGAATGAATGATTGTTTCCCTTTGTGAAAGAAATCATGGATTCCGTGTATAGATTCTAGGATGACGAAGGTGCAATAAGTAATTTTGCTCTGGAGGATTTGAGCATTAAAGAGCAAAAGCTGGAAAAAAAATATAGGCATATAAAAATGATCATAAGTAGCTATTTATCTCTTTGTTGAGTGATCATATTTTGATATTCATTTATTGGTTTGTGCCATGATTTCGAGGCTATTTTTGATACTTGAGTATGAAAATGATAGAGGCATCTAGGAACGAGCCCCACTTAGCTTCTACTATATATTTCCGTCCTTACATTGATCCCCTTGTTTGCCCCGTTGAAGCCAGAAAACTCTTTCTTTGGTATTTTCAGTCACTAAATATTTAGCCAAGAGCCTTAGCCTTTTATTAACCCTCTGAGAATGTGTAAGCAATTTATTATTGCTTGGGATATGAATTGGAATTGCATTATGGGTTAGATATGGTTGAAGTTTTTGTGCTAATACATGTTGGAGCATAGAGTGTTTTAGACTTACATTTCTTGGGGAGGTATATATATAGTTTTGGCATGATATTATCGATTTTTTATGCCCAGAAAAATCATGTAAAAGCTGCTGCCCAGAAGAAAAAAAATCAGGAAAAAAAATCTGAAATTGAAAAAAGAAAAGAAAATAATACTGGTCAGCAGTATATTTGGGCTGTTTTTGGGAGTAATATGGGCATGGTTTAGTTCTTGGTACTAATGTTTATACTTCATTGCTTATCAATGTTTCATTTTCATTCGAAGTATGAACATAGATGAGTATGAGGGTGATAATGAATTACTTGCATATTCTCATATTTTTAGCCTCGTATTCCCTTTATCCTACCTTTTTTACCCTAACCCCGTTACAACCTTGTTAAATACCTCATTGATTTGTACTCAAGTTTTCAATTATTACGGTGGAGATAGTGGTATATACAAACCTGTTGCGATGAGTATTGAATATGATTTGTGTGATTGACCTGATTATGATTTTGAGAGGTGATGAGTGACCTTGTGAGGCTGGATTTTATTGCATATTTTTTTACTGGAATGTGAGGATGATGCAATTTTATAAGCAAGGGGAATGGTTTTTGGTATGATGGTTGATTGTGTTTTGATTCTAACTGTGATGGTTTTTGATTTTAGGGCTGCCTAGTTTTTTTTAGTCTCACGTTTACATTTATGTTTTGCATTTGAATATGCTCGAGGGCTAGCATAATCTAAGTGTGAAGTTGTAACAAAAGCGCACCCTTAGTGACAACCAAGACTTTCTTATCGGCTTTGTAATAAAAGCCATGGTTGTCCAATGTACCAAGCGAAATCAAGTTCCTTGCAATTCCGGCACATGTCTCACCTTCGTCAATATCTGCTTCATCCTATCATGGGTCTTGATTCTCACTGAATCAATCCCCGCCACCTTACATGGTTTGTTGTTCCCAAGAAATACCTCACCTAAAGGTTTTTTTTGGTAGCTTTCGAACCAACATTCATTCAGTGTCATGTGGAATAAGACACAGGAGTCCATGATCCACCTTTTATCTGGGCACGAGGTTGACACTACAAGGACTCTACACTACAAGGACTTCAGAGTCCTCGTATCCATGATCCACACCTTAGGATACCGCTACTTCACCATCTCACCTCTTGGTTTCTCCATCTCCTCGATTCAGACAATTCTTATTCATTTGTCCTTCTTCATGGCATTTGTAACACTTGATGATGAATTTCTTTAAAATTCGAGACTTCGACCGTGAATTCTTCTTTCCTTTGAAATATTTGTCGTCGACCTCCCTTGGTGCATCACCAAGCTATCTCCGCTAGTAGACTCAATATCCATCCATCTTTTGTGCTCCTTAGACTTTAAGGTCCCTATAACCTCATCAAGGGTGATATTGTCCATCACATGTTGTAGGATATCGAAAATGGGTTCGTATGACGCAGGCAATGAATGAAGCAAAACCAAAGCTTGATCTTCATCATCGTACTTCACCCCAATGTTTTCTAAATCTACCACCAACTTGTTGAACTCATCAAGATGGTTCATCAAGTCTCGCCCTTTGCCATCTTGAATGTGAATAACCACAACTTGAGAAATGAACGCCGTGATAATGTCTTCATCATGTAGAGAGACTCTAGCTTTAACCACACCTCCGCGACTGACTTGCAACGAACCACCTCCACTAACACTTTATCGGCAAGGCTAAGGATCAATGTATTGTGAGCTCTTTGAAATACATCTTCCTTCTTCGCCTCATCCCAAGTAAAGGAACTTTATCCGCTCTTGAAAGAGCTTTGACAAGCCCCATGTTGCCTAGGTGCGGCAACATCTTCACTTTCCACAATCCGAAGTCATTTGACCCATCAAACTTCTCAATATAAAACCCGAAGTCATTTCTTTACTGCACTCATATACTAGTATGTGTCAAAATAAAGAAAATAGACTACATGGGAAAATACGGGCCTCGACCCACATTTAAAGCCACAAATCCACACTTCCCCTTAGAAAAATAGTCCACACCTTCCATTGAACACCATCTTTCGCCACCACCGGGGTTTTCATTGAGGTAAGTGAAATAATTGTCTTTAAAACATATATTTGTCATGTTATTATATTGTTTAATCCACTGAATTTGCACTTTCTCTCAACCTAAAAAATAGTGAACATGGAAGTATATCATTTCAAAATTTTAAATCTCACTCCCTTTGATTAACAGGATTGTGCCACAACATGTTTAATAGAAGATATAACTTATTAAAAGACTAAATTCTTTTGTAAAATTCAATATATGGACCTAATTTTAATGATATTATTAGATTTGATCATACACAGTGTGTAAATAACATCTTATTTGACTAGCCATTTTATTTTGATATAATTAGATATGACTCATCACACCGAGTAGATAAAATGGGCATGTTTGGTGAGCTCACCCAAATGACTTGGTAATCAAGCCATACACTTTACTTATTTAAGTTTTGATACCTCATCAAACGCTAAACTTTTCTTTTAATCTCAGTTTTTACATAGATTTATATAATAAATGTATTTATTTATATATTTATATGGTAAAAAGTAAAGTTTCAGTAAAAAGTTAATATGAACATGTTTGTCCTTCCATTTTATATTTGGAGATTGGAAGAAAAAAAATGCTTTGCATTGGAACTGTTTTCAATTATTATCTGTTATATGTAGCTTCTCAAGGTTTGTGAGCTTCGCACCGCCAATTTTATTTTTTGCACGATAGCTATTTCGTCGTTTTAACACACTGTTTGTGCAGACTGCAATGCCGCCTTCCTCTCTTGCACGATATGCCATTAAAAGTTTTCATTAATAAATATCCTCAACATAGAAAATAATTATATTATATCCCTTCCCCTAAGAATCATAATCCACACCTTCCACAGAACACTGTCCATCGCCACCACTAGGGTCTTCATTGAGGTAAGTGAAATCAATATTTTTTAAAAATATTTTATATGTTAATATATTATTGTTTCTACTAAATTTTCACTTTTATAAACCAAAGAAAATGATGGACTTAGGAGCGTCAATTCTCATGAATATTTTAGTGGATTAGTGTTATTAATTCTCACCGATGGAAGTCCTATTTTAAAGTCCCTATTTGGTTTAGATCATAAGAGTTTTTCAGGTTTCACGAAATTTGGCATTAAACCCAAACTGATCCATTCTCTATCCAATTCTCGTTCACTATAGTTCGGCCTGAAGGAGTAAATAAGGAAAGTTTGTTTTCTAACACTTGAAAAATTCTGGCTATGTTGAACGAAATCATATCAAAATTAAACTCATTTCTAGATTTCCACTAAAACAGAACGTTGAGGATGGTAGTGTTTGTAAATATGATTGATACAAATTGATTTAGTCAATATTGTATTTTAGGATGTAAAATACTTTCCGTACTCATACCTTATACAAATAATCTATTAATACATAATACACGATTGAGCTCCTCAGGGACTCATTTACACATTTCTTACCAAATTACATGGTATCAGAGCAATAACATAACTTATCTTATTCATCTCTTCTCCCTTTTTCGTTCCTGCCATGGCCTCCTCCATCAGTGAAACTAACTTTTCTGACAATAACCACTCTTCCACTACCCTAACACCACCCGTTCAACCTATAACCTCGTATTTTCACTCAACTCAATCAGTTACGAACATTAGTAACCAATTACCTTTTATACTAGATTTTCAAAAAAGTTCAGTTCTATACCTGTGCGATGCTTTTCCAAATAATAACTCGTGCAAACAATGTTTTGGACCACATCGACGACTCTTTTCGCCTAGACGATGTCTCTGAAGTCAAATGAAAGCAGTTAGACGCCATAGTTCTTAACTGGATCGACGACACCATCATTGACGATCTTCTTCTACCCGTGATTTAAATCGGTTCAACCACTCGTGAGGCCTGGCTCCGCGTTATAGGCATATTAGTGCACGGGCTACCGATCTTTAGATTCGGTTCATCAACGCCCACCTAGGATAGTTTCCCTCTATTTCCGCTTAGTGTCAGCATCTCAAGTTGCTGGCAGATTAGCTCAGAGACGTCGAGAGTAAAGTTAGTGACCAATAGTTCAACCTCCAACTCATCAACGACCTCTCCACCGCCGCCTATGACACTTATCAACGACCTCTCATTAGTCAAATGTTATCGATGCCCTCTTTTTAGTAGCTCGAAGCATGCTTTCCCGTGAGGAATCCCGCTGGAATTGCTCACCAGACGAGTCTAATTCTCTACTCGCCGCCAGCGGGACAAGGGTGCCTCCATCCGCCACTTAACAGGGTCACCAACGACATGGTGGTCGCTACTGTGGCTGGGGAAAATGCAGCTCCACCAGCAGCGAACATGGTCGCTCACATCAACACTAGTTTGGCGGATTTGGAACTAGCCGGCTGTGCACTGGCGGCCCTCTGCTGTGGTACCCGTTGCCGGCGTCTCCCTCCTGGCTGGCGACTTGTATGCTGCCGCCATGTCCATATCCCAAGGCCCATCCTTCTAGTGCGATGCAACATCTTTCTTTGGGAGGAAAACAACAGGTGGGCCCATGCCAAGAATTTTTTGCAAATGAAATTATAATCGCTTTGGGCCACAGGTTTCTATCTTGAGCCCAGGCCCAAGACCAGCTTTATATGGCCAGCAAGCTTCAGGTTCAGTTCAGCCCTGCACTGTGGGGTGATTTATTCTCATCGTTTAGCACCATGTCGCATCAACAACCCTCTGAAAATTGGTACATGGACACCGAAGACTCCTCCCACATGACCGCGAAATTAGGTAACCTTCGTACTTATTTTAATTCGACCACTTTATAACATATTTTGGTTGGTAATGGAATCACTATTTCAGTTGTCAGTAAAGGTTCCACATCCCTAAACACATCCCTATCTTTTAGTCTCAAAAATGTTTTACACACGCTCAATATTATGAAAATTTTGGTTTCAGTTAGATTTACCACTGATAATAATGTTTGTGTGGAATTTGACCATGCTGGTTTCTCTATAAAGGATCACTTCCGGGAAAATCAAACCGAGGTGTAATAGTATTGGAGATATGTACCCGGTCACTAGCCCACAGACTTCCATTTTTGTTGCTTTCCAACCTCCACTCTGGTATGCTCGTCCAGATTACCTAGGAGACCATATCTTAGACCTTCTTAAACGTCGGGATTTTATATTTAATAAAGCCATATGTTCAGCCATTTTCTCTTCTTGTCAGATTGCTAAACCTCGTCTTTCTTTTTCAAATTCTCAAACTGTTACTTTTAAACCTTTTGATATTAATAATAGTGACTTATGGATTTCTCCTGTCCCTATCACTAGTGGTTTTAAATATTATTTATTGTTGTTGGATGAATTCTGAAATTTTATTTGGATGTATCCTTTGAAAATCCTCTGAAACACAAATCTGATGCATATTCCAAACTGGTGCTATTTCATGCCATGGTCAAAACACAATTTCATACTAATATAAAAACTTTTCAACGTGACATGGGTGGTGAATTCGTGAATAAGTCTTTTAGAAAATTTTCTAAATTAAATGGCATGGTAATGCATTTAGCTTGACCACAACCTTCTCCTCAAAATGGCAAAGTTGAGAGAGCCATTCACATGCTTGATGACATCACCCGCACTCTTCTCACACATGCCTCCTTACCACATCATTTTTGGGTTGAAGCCCTTCATATGTCCACATATCTTCACAACATATTTCCTTCCTAAGCCATACAAAATAACACACTAACCTATATCCTATACCAGCACGAACCCACATACTCCATCTTCGCACTTTATGTTTCCTGTGCTATCCCAACATCTCCGCCACCACTCCTCTTAAATTAGCTCCTCAATCTGTCGCATGTGTCTACCTTGGCCCCTCTTCTTATCATAGGTGCTCTCTATAATTGGTTCTTGGATCCCATAGAGTCATCAGTTCTCGACATGTTGTGTTTGACGAAATGATATTTCCATTCGGCACCCCACAAGAGACCATCTCTACGCCCGACTCTGACGTCATATCCTCTAACCCATCACCCATTCTCCTTGATATTTTCACCAAATACTTCTATCAAAAGTTTCGTTCACCCGCAATGAATAACGACTGATTTCTTTGCCACCACCAGATCCATCTTCCCTACTACATAATCCAACACCTCCCATCTCACCACCACCTCCTCGTCATTCTATGACCACTCCTCGCCCGACCAAGATACATGAACCAAATCCCAAATTCAATATTTTGGCATCCTCCACTTCTACATATCCTCTCCCGACCTCCCTAGTACGTGCTCTGCAGGTCCCAAAATGGCAAACCACCATGAAAGATGAATTTAGTGCTCTTATTAAAAATGGTACGCGGGACTTGGGACTTGGTTCCACGGCCACCTAGTGCTAATATTATTCATTGCATGTGGCCATTTAAGTATAAGTATAGGTTTAAAGGTGCAATGGAGAGACATAAGGCACGTCTGGTTGTAAATGACAAGTCTCAACAGGTGAAAGTCGATTGTAATAAGACTTTCAGCCCTGTCGTGAAACCGACTACCATTAGTCTAATTCTCAGCATTTCTTTGTCCCACTCTCGGTCTATTCACCAGTTCGACGTCAAAAATGCTTTCTTGCACGACAACTTGGAGGAAGCTATATACATGCATCAACCTTCAAGTTTCACTGATAAAAGTGCCCTGATCATGTGTCCCTCTTACTCAATTCTTTATATGGATTGAAACAGGCACTCCATGCTTGGTACCACGAGTTTTCCACCTACCTACAAATTGGGTTCTATAACAGTAATAGTGATAACTCTCTGTTAATCTACAGCTCTCAGGGTGAGACCACTTACTTGCTTTTATATGTCGACGATATCATTCTCACATCCTTCTCTACAGCTCTTCTTCGTCACCTCACTTCGATGCTCGGCTAGGAGTTCTCCATGACAAATCTCGACCCTCTCAGTTACTTCCTTGGCATCTCTGTTACAAAGAATCAGTCGGGTTTATTTCCTTGCGACAGAATTATGCTTGAGAAATCATTGATTGAGCCAAAATGACTACATGCAAACCGCCCTTCATGCCCGTGAATACCAAATACAAGCTGGAGAATGAGGTTGATCTACCACTGGCTGATCTGTCAGTTTACCAAAGTCTTACCGGTGCTCTGCAGTAGCTTATATTGCCTACGCCGTACAATAGATTTGTCTCTTCATACATGATCCGAGAGATCCTCACTTCCAGGCACTTAAGTGGATTATCTGATACATCCAAGGCACCACTGACCTTGGTCTCCAGCTCCATCCATCGTCGACCTTGACCCTCACAGCCTAGTCTGACGCTGATTGGGCTAGATGTCCCAACACTTGTCATTCTACTTCTGGGTATTTTGCATACTTTGGCGATAATTTGATATCCTGGTCATCCAAGTGTCAACCTACTAGCTCCCGGTCTAGCATAGAGGCAGAATATAGAGGCATTGCCAATACAATTGTCGAAACATGCTGGCTGCGGAATCTTCTTTGTGAACTTCAAGTCTCACTTTAGCGAGCTACTCTTGTATACTGCGACAACAATTCTTTCGCCATATCTTGTCCAATCCGGTGCAACATCAGCGCACCAAACACGTT
>JAULKM010048663.1:0-12836 GCA_032355605.1 Rubia tinctorum
TTGGCCTGCCTTTTCCAAGGGTTACCAAGGTGGATGTATGTTCTTCGTGATGGTGACTACAAGAACCTTAATTAGATAGACCCTTAGCTAACTTTCATTCATTGACATTTATTAAATCATAATGTGGTTTTGTACCTCCAATCCACTCATCTATCTTTTCAACCTGCTCCTTGGGGTGATAAATGGATGGACAGGTTGAATATGGGCCGGACAATATAAATTGTTGAAAAATAGGAATATTATGACCTATTTCGACCCATTTTATAATGGGTCAAAAAATTGGTCGGATCATAAACGATGGGTTGAAACGTACTTAACGCGCTAGTAAAAAATATTCAACTCACTAATTAAAAATGGGTAAACCCACGAATTTCAACTCATATATCAATCAATATGGATTTATATACCAACTCATATGGTTGGATTTGTTAACGGAAATCGCCTTTGCTTGGCTTAAATCGAAAACTTCCGACATCAGAACTAGCCAAGCGGTTTCCACTCCCAACAACGTACTCCCGAGTCCCGACATCGGATGAGATAACCACCTCCGTAGAACGAACTTTGACTTTGGTTTTGAGCGAAAATACAAAATATATTTTTATTGTGCCTCTTTTGACTGCGATTTTTCAATTGCCAAAATGGAAGTCAAACCCCAAACCAAAATCAAAGCATTTCTCACAAGTGTTAGGGGATTAATATCATAGTATATTGTAGTTACAATAGATTTTATAGTTCCAAAAAGTGGTATCAAAGTTGTTGTTTAACGTCTACTGGGACTAAGACGTGGATATTCATGTTTGTTGTGGTCATATGATTTGTTCCCTATGTCCATGGTCAGGTGGCGAGTCCCACTTATAAAAAATCATTTCGATAGTTGTGAATCTCGACATATGATAGGGTTGGAGTCGAAACTCTCCCTCAGGTTGAAGGCTACAATGTTAATTTCGATTTGGGCCCGAGACCATATCATACATTATGTTTGGCTAAAATCCA
The DNA here is from genome assembly GCA_032355605.1 of Rubia tinctorum. Classification (NCBI taxonomy): domain Eukaryota; kingdom Viridiplantae; phylum Streptophyta; class Magnoliopsida; order Gentianales; family Rubiaceae; genus Rubia; species Rubia tinctorum. The sequence continues at coordinate 994 of JAULKM010048663.1, forward strand.
ACAATCAAAAGAAAGATCTCCAAATCCAATTATATCTTTGTAGTATATCTCTATTCCAAATACAATTATGATATATTAAATATATGGTAACTCACAATTATTCTTGTAGGAAAGTGCATATTTACCCTAGTAGCATGATTCAAGGATCTCTCGGGGATCAACCCATATAACTACAGAGGTATTCTTTCGTTCTATTCATTCAATTCCCATTATTCAGATCGAAAACTTTTGATCTGACTTTACCACTGTAGTTTCTTCCCCCATCCATCCCCGCATCGTTTGTTTTGCAGGATAAGTGCGTTGAAGCAACGTTCAGTATCCGAATTGTGGTTTGACACAACTCAACATAAAAATTGTCGATTGCAGTACAAGATTGTGCCTTAATTTGAAGGGAGGTTTGTTAAATCGTCAATCCAAATTCCATATCTAGAGCCCTTAATAAGTCGTTCACATCAATTAGGATGAGCATTTTTGATAAATAAGTTTAAAGATAAAGTGGATGAGCTTGTTTCAAAGCAGGCTGTAAAATACTAATTTAAAATTGAATCGACTTTCTGATCCCAACATCCTCCTATCCCTCTCAAAGATTAATAAAATCTAATCACTGCTAGTAAATCAGGAAAATATGTTTTGATTCGTTATTCTCTTCTCATATAATCCTTTACTCATAGCAATTTCATTAAAATACTTGACTGCGGTTGGTTTTCATAGCGACGAATTAAACTGTTGTGTTTACCCAATTGGTGCTTAAAATGGCTGCACTATGACCCGCATAATGTTTGAGATATGTGGGCATTGGTCCCATTCAATGATTGAGTCGAATTTTAAGGGGCATTTTCTGTAGGAAAAAAAACTGTGTAGGTAGGATGATGATGAAGAAGAACTGATAACAATATGATGATGATGAAAATTTTGGTTGGCTTCTGATGTGCTGTTTGAGGGTGGTGTAGGAGAACTTCGAGTAGAAGTCGTTTAACCAGCTGATTTTTGGCATTTTCAACCTAAGAGTTACACCAAAATTAATAGATTACGATCTGTACGTCTGAAAGTTTTGATCAAACAAGCTATTTCACTGTTTATTCAGATATTCATTGGGTTAGAATTGTAGGCAGTTCCTGCACGGATTATTAATCCATTAAAAAAATATCGTTGCTACCGAAAATGTCTGGTTTGATGCTTAAACTTTAGTTAAGAGAGTTTATGAGTTTAATAGAGATGTTAGATTTCGATATGAGGTGGTCTTTTGTTGTATAGTATATAAATTTTAAGAATTTTTTTACATTGTTAACTAATTGATTTTAAGGTAGAACGTCCTGCTAAATTGGTGTGGAAAGTTTATATATCACCACACTCTTAAGCACGACCCCCAATAATATCCTCAATAGGTCCATATATTTTTTACAATTACTTTCATAATTGTAAAATGAAACAAATTGATCATTATTTTCTGAACATAATTAGGTATGGTTATCAATTTATCTACATTAGCTAGTGTATTTTTGTTATCTTTTATAGCCATCTTGTATTTTAGTCCAAACAAATTGATCTCTTCAATTTTTAGTCAAATATTGTTATTTTGCCAAACAAGAATGTTTGGTACTATGTATGATGATTTAGGAAAGTATATAAGGTTAAAGGAACTCACCTAAAACTAAAAAGTACACATAAAGATAAAATTGGTAACATATGATCAAAGTTTGTCCACAACTTCAAAATGTTAATTACAGTAGTTAATTTATTTGAATAAGATTTTACTCTCCAAAAATTAAAGAACCATTTAACTCTTACTTAAGATGAAGTCATTTCAAATTTATATGAACAAATGTTTTTTGTAGTGATGCAATTGTTGTGTCATTATCCATTAGAGCAAGTCCAAGAGACTCTACATAATGGAGGATTTGGTTGAATATAGAGATTTTCTTAAAATTTGAGCTCAAAGATTCTCCATTTTGTTCTCCAAAATAGAGATTTAGAGGGAAAAAGGTGTTTCCTTCTCCATATCTGTAGATAGAGAAAAAGTAATGTAGATAATTAAATTTGTTTGCTAACTTAATCAATCACCTTTATTTATAACATAATTTCCTTATTTACATGAAAACGTTATAAAAAAAATTAACTCTAACATAATCAATCACCTTTATTTAAAATATAGTTTCCTTATTTATATTAAGAACATAAAAAATCATATAAAATTAAGATGTACCTTCCTTATATTATAAAGAATGGTTCTGCAAAATGAAAAATCTGTTGGAGTTGAGCATGAAAAATATAGAGATAATGAGTTTTCATTCTGTATTTTAGAAAAATTTATAAAGAATTTGTTGGACTTACTCTGCTAGTATCATATGGTGTTGCCTAGCTTAATTAGTTCATCATCTATTAGCTAATTAACTTGGTGTGGAATAATTATTATTGAGCTAACCAGGACATGATGCCATTTTTCCATAGTTGCCTTTTAATTTCCCCTAATATTATAAATAAATATTTTGTTGCCTTAAACAGAAAAAGACAAGATACACACATGACTGCCACTAATTCCGCTGGGGTCAATATATAAAAGAATTAGGCATGTGATTAGTTTCCAGCCAAACATTAGTTACAAAGGCATGCCCTCTGTAATTAGTTTAACTAAATTTAATTTAGTGAAATATTACTTAATTTAGTTATATATTATTATTTTAACACATTTATTTTTAATTCAATTTAGCCCAAATCAAATAAATTCTAGAAAACATGAACAAAGTCATGTGTTTATCAAATTAAATAAGTCTATGAATTGTAAGTTTAATTTTTTAAAAAAACTTTTCATCTAATCAAGCAAGTTGAAAGTAAGAGCATCTCCAATGGTAAGAGGATCTTTCATGTTCTTTTAGATTACACGTGGCAAATAAAGGTGATTGATTATGTTAGAGTTATACATTTTTGCCCCAATTTTAAAAAATAAAAAGTAAAATTACTATCACACCCCTTATATTTCTTACGCCTTCTTCGTTTGTTTATTCTCTGATTTGGAGTTTCTTCCGCCGTTTCTCCCAAATTTAAAATGGTGTTTCTTCAGCCTTCTTCTTTTGAACCTCGCTATCAGAGGTTTCGCGGCGGCGGTGGATGGGTAGAGTCAGGGTGGGGGCGCCGAGTGGGGTGGGCTAGATTTAATAGGGGCATCGAGCGTGAGTGTTGTTGGGTGGGGTGGGCTAGGGTATAATGTGGGTATCAGATGGGTGGTGTTGAGCATGGGTGACGTCCCATGGCGTCGGGTAGGGTGGGCTAGAGTTTAATTGGGATGTCGGCCAGGTGGCGTCGAGTCGGGTGGTGTCGGGTGGGGGACCATCATCTCTACCATCATCGGTGGGGAGATACAGTTGGGTGATGCCTAAAAGAGGATTTCTTGTCGGAATGTTCTTGTTGTTTTCGAGTAGCTTGAGCGGTAGGCAAGTGGTGCCCATTAACCTCGCGACCGAAAACGGAGGAGGAAAGAGAGGGCCTTTGTAAAAGGAGAAGACAAAGAGCTTGGAGCTGGCAGTGCTAAAATCGAGGCGGGGTGGTGGTGGTGATGAAATCGGGCCGGTGATGGTGGTGGTGATGAACTCGGAGGTGGAAGTTGGTAGTGGTAGGGCTGGCTGGAGGGGCAGTGGTGGGGCTAGCTAGGTGGTGGCAAGGCGGATATAAGATGGCGGTGGTGGTGAGGCAAAATGGTCCTAACAATTTTAGGTTTTAGGCCAAAGGGCATTTTTGTTATTTTATATGTGGTCAAAGTCGATCAACGTCAGAAATGATGTCTTAGGGTTATTTTAGCACTTATATCAACTAGTTAGAGTTGTTTTTGCACTAAAATTTACTTGAGGGTTGTATTGGCACTTACTCAAGTAGGCAGAGTTTTATTGGTATATATTATTCTTACTTATACTCCCTCCGTTACTCTATTATTGACACACAATTTGTTTTGGATTATTTTTGTATTAACACACTTTTCATTTTTGGCTATATTCTTTCGATTTCATCAACTCATTTTCTACTTTGTACTTTATATATTTAATTTTATCCTCTCATTTTCTTCACATAAATCTCAACACCTAAAATTATGGCGATACTAATAAAGGGACCGAGGGTGTACCACATAACACCTCATGATTTTTTTAGACCGTGTTCTCTATTTATTTGATTTGATCTTATCTGATTTAAACTAAACTGATTTGAGATGAAATAAATTAAAATTAAGTGTGTTGAAAAATAGTAATGTATGACTAAATTAAGTTTAATTGTGTTGACTATATTAGTATGCACGTTGTCCCTCTCTCTAAACACGGAGAAAGCTCTCCCTCTCTATCTAGATCAGCAAAACCCTAATCCAAGCAGGGGGGCGCCACAGTTGGAAAATCCACTTTGACTGTCCCCTACCCCTATCACCCTTACTTCCGTCCCAAACTACCTCGGAGATAAGTTTTTTCGCTGGAGAGCTACTAAACAAGGCATTTACTATTTCTCTGGCATCCATGGTACACCCTTCATCTCTAGCCACCGACATCAACACTCTCGATGATCTCCCAGTTTTCCGAAGCTCCTCCGCTCTCATTTCATCTCCACGCACCAATGTGATACGAGGAGGGCCGAGTCCAGATCCAGCGGGACTACAACTGCGTTCTGGTGACCGAATGGAGGTCTAAGATGCGTACCTAATGGGTTCGGCGGTCCAGAGGTGTGGCTCCGGCGTTCTGAGAACTGGTCCAGCGGTGGACAAGTTCCAATCACTGAGGAGGTTCAAATGAGTAATTTCCAAGTTTCCAGTTTTTTCGGCGTCCGTGAGCTCCAGAAGTGAGAGAAGCTCTTTCCCTTCATCCTCAACATCCATGATGTTTCCGTCCTTTACCAGATCTAGTATTTCTGAGTCTACTTGAATGTGAGTTGGCTACCTCGGATCCAATAGCGGCGACCGCGGGCACGGGCTTCAGGTAAACTCAACTCAATATCTAGTCAGAAATGGGTTAACTCAGCGCTAACGGTCCAACCAAGTTGAGCCCAATACCTAGTCTGATAACGGCAGTAGCAAGGTCATGAGGGGTAATTCTCCATTTTTATTTTCTTTTTTCTCCACTTTTTAAAGAGAAGAGTGTATATATAACCATATAGAATTCATATAAGTGCAAATGTAATCTTCTGATAATTGAAAAAGCCAATATAATCCTAGATAGTAAGTGAAAGTGCAAATATAACCCTTTCCGACAATTTTTAGCTTGAATTTTGTGACAATACACTTTTTACCTTCTGATTTTTTTTAAAAAATAGGAAATGACATTATTGCCCTTAGCATCATTAATACCCAAATATTGCCGCCGGACCGTCGGTACTCCACCGTCGGGCTAGTGCTGCACTGCCCCTATAATAAGTAGGGTTATATCAGCACATTATGGAAACTGATAGGGTTAAATCAACATATTCCTAAAAGGTATAAGGTTATATCAACACATTCGTAAAAATGTAGGGTTATATTAGCACATACTATAAAAAAGTGTCATATTAGTACAGAATCAACGCCAACCACACGCCACCGCCATTTCAACCTCTTCTCCTGATTGTCGACGTTCCGGATTGTGATTCTAGCGGCGAAGAAAGAGCTTTGATGAGGTTGACGCATCGGATGTTGAAGTTGAGGTGAGGGAACCTTTCAAAAATTGTATCTTCGTTCGAAATTCTCCTTAGTTCACTAGATTAATGTGATATTGAGTTTGGTGTGATTTCCTTTTTCTTCTCATCACATGAATAGAGATATGCTGTATATATGGTACATAATGTAAGTATTTTGGTGATATTTTGTTGAATTTCGTCCAAATTGATGATTGGATTACCTTTGATGTTGTGTGTAGTTGTTATTTTGTTGTGTTCTTCGACTTAGAGTTTTTAATGTTGATGGGTTTTGTTTTTATAATATGTGTTGATATAACCCAACACTTTTTACGAATGTGTTGATATAACCCTATAAGTTTTTGGAATGTGCTAACGTAATCTTATCAGTTTTCATAATGTGCTGATATAACTCTACTTGGTTTGACGGTGGTTCGACGGCAGTCCGGTGGTCGTTCTACGGCGGTCCGGCGATGGGTAAGGGTATCATTGTCCCCCAAAATTCAACTTTTGGTTCGAGAGCATTTTTGTCATTCTTGGGAGGTCAACAATGGGAAAACATTATCAACGTCGAATTTCTCATAAGGGGATTATATTTGCACTTTCATCAACTAGGTAGGAGTTTTTTGTATTTTTATTTATCTAAAATTTATATTTTCACTTACTTAAGTATACAGGGAGACTTTTAAATATTTTAATTTTTTATTTGATTTTTTTTCGTTTTCATCCTTATTGGGTTAGTTGCTCAAAATTTGGTTTTTTTGCTGGAATATTTAGTCGGGTTTGTTCTCTGCCAAATCTAGATTTTCTGGCGGCTCCTTTTGCTTGATTAAACCTAGTTGACTTTTGATTTGGTCTATATGTTAGTATAGGAGAAATCTGAGTCATGGTAGTTATAAAAACTTCCCTTTGACGATTCTAATCATTGTTTATAGTCCAGATTTGTATACCGAGCAAGTAGAAAATCTTTGATTGATCATCTTGTATCGTGTTAGGGACTTTCGTACCTTCTCTTAGTTTACTTACATTTACAAAAGACTTTTTGGTGACCAAAATGATCGGGGTAATCTCCTAATTTCTATAAAGTACTTAAATTTAATGGAGATTATCCGGATCTCTCACTTCAGAAGCTGCTTATTTTTTGCTTGGTTGCTTTAGAGGTTGATTAGGACAGTGTATTAGAAATTCTGTGAGAAGGTGGATGATATTTGAATTTTGTGATCTACTTCGAGTGGTTCGAGCCAAACTAGTCAAAATTATACTCGGTAGTTGACCATTTATCTTACAATATACCTCTTCCTATTTGTTATACATGAAGGCTACAACATTGTAATTTGAGTTTTAGCATCTTTATGATACTCTTTCGGAGCAACTGATGTAAGCCTTTGGGCAATGTAAACCATAGTTTTTGGCAACATATGAGCTTAATGAAAAGGGAATGACACCCTTTAAACTCCGTCTACGATGGTTTGAACTAAAAAATTGAATTTTTCCCAATTAAATTTGCACTACACTGATTTAAGCTGAACTGAATTAAACTAAACAGAATTAAACCGAACTGAAATGCTATAATGTCTAGAGACACGGGCTTAGTATGGTTATGCCTAAAATCAATATTAATTAAATAATGTAAAAATACAGGTCATACATTACAATTTAGGGGTATTGTGTTTTTTAGGTTAATACAATACATGATCAACGATATCTTGTTTTTCACGAAGATCGAACCTATTCTATGTATGTCTCTATTAAATACAACAATATCTAGGGATAATTTTGGATTTTCTTGAATAAGAAAGGTAGAAACGAAGGGAGAAAGAGAGAGAAAATAAAAGAAGAAAATACAGAGAAGGAGAGATATTGTTCTTCACATCAAAAGCTAACAGATTGAATGAATGGGAACATGCCTTCTCGACCTACATTTATCCCTTTCTTCCACTTGATTCAGCTACTCCCTATCTGTATGAAACCACTTGGCCATTGCAACCGATTTCTTCCCACCTTATTTTGTTTCAGGTGCAACAACAATGAATACAGCTATCCATGGCCTAGTTTTACCAATTTACCCTAACCCTATTAAGCTGAGTGTAACAATCCATCCCCCATAACAATCAACTTGAACCCAACTTTGAGAGCATATTTGAGTAGATATACAAGCAATAATACTATCGTATGTGATATTGTTGGATTCGTCATAACAAGTAGTTTTTCAAAAGTAATTTTTTATTTGCCGTTATTATATGTTGTTAAACATATTAATGGTTAGACAAGTTTCTTGATGAGTGTGGAAAAAATCCGTGCAATTTAACCTGGGATAGAGGGAGTAACTTATAAGCTAAATATCCAATGTTCTGTATGACTTGAAACGGACCATAAAATTTTGGAGCAATTGTCATACTACTTTGGGAAGAAACTACTTGTTGTCACCACTTCTGAAGCTTTAGGTAAACCCAATCTCTGGCAGTAAAAGACCTATAAGTGCGCCTTTGATCATCCAAACTCTTCATAAACTTTTGTGCTTTCTTCAAATGAGATTGTAAGAGGGTATTCATAGTTTTTCTCTGTTGCATTAAATTCTGAGTGGTTGGTAGAACTGCATATGTGAAGTTTCTAAGAGGTAAACTAAGGGGTTTTACTCCATAAAGGGCTTCGTAAAGAGTCATTTGGATGATGGTCTAATGAGTAATGTTGTACCACCACTCTGCAGCTCCAATCCTTTCTGACCAAGTGTTAGGTTTGTCCCCACAGAAGCACCTGAGATAGTTCTCTAGTATTTGATTAGTTCTCTTTGTCTACTCATCTGTTCCCCAGTGATATGCAGTTCTAAATTGTAGCTTCACTCCTAGCTTGAGAAAAATTCCCTCCAAAATTTTCTAGTGAAAATCTTATCTCGATCAGTAGTAATAGTTTCGGGCAACCCATGCAGCTTGAACATCTCAGAAAAATATATGTCTGCCACTTGTTATGTAGTGAAATGGTGGGAAAGGGCTATAAAATGTTCATATTTAGTAAGTTGATCCACCACTACCACTAAAAATGTATCCAACCCTTTTGATGAAGGCAGTTTCTCTATGAAATTCATAGTTAGTTGGGACCATGCCTTAGAAGGAACTGGCAAGGGCTACAGCAGACCCGAAGGTGACAGTTTTCATACTTGCTTCTTTGGCATACCATGCATTCTCTAATAAAATGAGCGATATCTTGTCTTATGTTAGGCCAAAAGAATAGAGATTCTTCCCTTTTTCATGGTGGAGAACTTACCTAAATTCCCTCCAATGGCTGAAGCATGTAAAGAGGATAATATATTGGATCTAATCTCTCCCGAAGCTCCCACATATATTTTTATTTCCTTTCTTAAGAATTCCCTAAACAAATTGATGCTCAAAATTAGCATCTGGGGTCAATGTACCTTGTAAAATCAATTGTGTAGCTTCTTCATCTCCTTCATAACTCTCAGTCAGCTGATCCATCCAAGCTGGTTGAGTTGATGAGATAACGGCCACTTGAAAATTTTCTTCTACTTCTGGCTTATTCATGGATTCCAACTCAGAGTGTGAGTGTCTATGTGCTTCATCTCTTAATGCTCTCACTATCATAGAACCTAGGTATGATTCCTTATTTGGCTTTGCGCTGCATCTCTCTGTGATCTCAAATCTTTGGATTGTACTAAAATCATAAAACTCCTTAATGTGCTCCACCTTACTCAGATTAAGTGAATCAGTAAAATCATCATCTGAATTGTCTCTGATAAGTTCTTGATTGTGGAGTAACCCAGGTTATCTTAACAGGGTATCTGTTGCACTATTTTCACATCCCTTTTATATTATATTTTGAAATTACGCCTAGGAAATTTAAAGATCCACTTATGCTGCAAAGCACTATTCAATTTCTGGTTTAACAAATATTTCAAAGACTGGTGATTAGTTTCAATATAAACTTCTGATCTGTTAAATAGTGTCTCCACTTATCTATTTCCATGATGATAGCTAGTAGTTCCTTCTCGTGTGTGGACAACCCTCAATTTCTGGGGCAAAAATATTTGCTCATATATGATACAGGCCAATGATCCTGTATTTGAACAGCTCCAATACCTATCTCATTGGCATATGTCTCCACCACTAAAGTCTTATACAATTTAACCACCTTTTTGTTGATATTTCATGATTTTCAGTTGATGTTTTGTTGTTTCTAGTTTATGTTTATGATTTCAGTGATATTTTGAAATTGCTAAAAAAATATGACAATTTAATGTTCTTGTCGATATTTTGTGATTTTCAATTGATGTTTAGTTAATTTCAGTTGATGTTTATGATTTTTGGGTGAATTTTAAGTGATATGAGTTGATGTTTACAGATTTTTGGATGATAGAGGTTGATGATGTAGTTTTTATTTTCTCTGTTGATGTTTTCACTTTCTGGGTGAGTTTTGAGTGATATGAGTTGATGTTTGCAAATTTTTGGATGATATAGGTTGATGTTGATGTTGTAGTTTTCTGTTGATGTTTTTCACTGTCTGGGTGAGGTTTTAGTGATAGGAGTTGATATTTGTAATGTCTTTTTTCTCATATTGATGTTTTTAGTTTTCTGGGTGAGGTTTAGGTGATATGAGTTGATATTTGCAGATTTTTGGATGATATAGGTTGATGTTGCCATTTTTATTTTCTCCGTTGTTGTTTTTCACTTTTTTGGGAGAGGTTTGAGTGATAGGAGTTGATGTTTGTAGTGTCTTTTTTCTCATATTGATGTTTTTCATTTGGGTGAGGTTTAGGTGATAGGAGTTTATGTTTGTAGTTTTTGGGCGATATAGGTTGATATTCGTAGTTTTATTTTTTGAAAAAAAATGTGGATATATATTTTTTCCTCCCATGTTGATGGTTTTCCTTTACTTTTTTCTTATGTTGACTTTTTTTCATTTTGGGTGAAGTTTAGATGATAGGAATTGATGTTTTTAGTTTTTGGTTGATATTGATTGATGTTTATAGTTTTTTTTAAAAAAAATGATAATTGAAGATTTGTTAATGTTTTATAATTTTTATGATTTTTAGTTGATGTTTTGTTAGTTTTAATTGATGTTTTTTCAATTTTTCGTTGATTTTTATTTTATTATATATATATTATTTACTGCTTTATTTGATTTTTTAAATATATTTTTTGCTGCAATCTTTTAGTCGATGTTTCATGATTTTTCGTTGATGTTATGCTAGGAGTAGAAGATATTTATAATTTTCAGTTTGATGATCATATTGATTTATTTTTTTTGCATTTTTTTTGCATTTTTATATTTTTTGAATTGTTTTTGCAGATTGAAGATGTCGGGAAAATTGATGATGGAAAATTGGGCAAAAAAGCCCCTGGAAAAATATTGGCGATAGATCTCTGTAAAATTATTACAGATAGATCCCTGTAAAATTATTAGAGATAGATCCCTGGAGCTAGAATATAGTTAGAATTGCATAAAAGCCCAGCCTAGGCTGCCTCAGCAAGTCATTGAGTAAATTCTGATATTTTTGTTACATTTATAGTATTTTGATAGTTGCACAATCGATCCCAAATTTTTTTACATTAAAATCCCAAATAAATGGGAGGGGTTATTTAAGGACCCCCAAACCTGTATAAAAAGGAGTTAAGATAATGAGTTACAAAAAAAGGGTCAAGATATACTTGAACACTCTAAGCAAAAATCAGTAGCATCCAATTCTTCAATTGATACGAAATGAAGGAGTGCCCCATCTATCTAAAGAGATTAAACCTCTTTTTCGTTGATCCAAATCATTAGAGTTCAAGATGATTCCAGAAGAATGATGACTTAAAGCTCTTTTAGATAGTTTCAGGTTTGAGCCATTTAACTAATCTGATTTTTGGCTTGGGTGGAGATCTCGTTCTGGGAATAAAGCCAAGGTGAAACCAGTGAAGGTCCTCCCTATTTTTACTGCAGTTCTTATGAGTATAGAAGGCAAGGTAAATCTCTTGTTTGATTGTCTGAATCATCACTGAGGGAAGTGGGTTCAGATTTTCAAAAATATATATATATATATATATATGTTTTGTTTTCCATAACTGCCAAAAAATGTGAGGGAATAAGTCTAATTAGATCAGTATGAATTTTACTAGAGCCATACAGGGGTGGGCAAAAAAACCGAAAACCGAACCGAAAATCGAATAATCCGAATTTGAATAACCCGAACCAAATTTAATATTCAAATATTCAAATATTTGAACCGATTAAAC
>JAULKM010048684.1:0-12835 GCA_032355605.1 Rubia tinctorum
GAAGAATTTCCTGACAAACAATTCTTCGGGGTGAAAACTAGTCAACGTTGGTATGCCAATATAGTGAAATACCGTGCCACGGGGGAGTTTCCCCATCCTATGATCAAGCAAGAAAGGATAGCAATGCGAATAAGGCGAAATATTATTTTTTGGGATGATCCTTACTTATGGAAACATTTTTCATATCAAGAGATTAGGAAGTGTGTTCCACAAGATGAAGTAGAACCAATCCTTAGACTTTGCCATTCCTCTGATATTGGTAGACATTTTGGGTATAAGAGAATGGCTAAGAAACTAGTGGAATGTGGCCTTTATTGGCCAACATGTTGAAACATACTCGAGATTTCATTCTAGCATGTGATCGGTGCCAAAATATGGGCAATATCACATTAAAAAATGAGATGACCCAAGTTCCTTCAATGTCGGCTGAGATGTTTAATGTGTGGGGAATGGAATTCATGGGTCATTTCTCGAGTCAGGTGGTAATTTTATATCCCAATGGTGGAGTATATGTCCAAATGGGTCAAGGCCAAGATGACAGGGAAAAATGATGAGGCAACTGTAATGAGATTCCTCAAATCCAACATCTTTTCACGATTCGGTCTACGCTGAACCCTAATTAATTGTAGAGGTACTCATTTTTGTAAAAAAATGTCATGGAAACCTTGCTTAGGAGATACTGAGTGACCCGTAGGATATCCACCACCTACCACCAACAAAAAAAGGCCAAGTGGAAATATTCAATCGAGAAATCAAGACCATCTTTAAAAATACGGTAAACCTATCTAGAAAATATTGGAGTACTTGATTGGATGATGCACTTTGGGCATACCAAACCGCATACAAATCTCCCATAAGCATGTCACCTTTCCAGATTCTCTTTGGCAAGAGATGCCACCTCCCGGTCGAACTTAAGTTTAAGACACATTGGGCCATTAAACGTTTAAACATAAATTTGAGTGAAGTCGGGAAACATAGGAAGTGACATCTACAAGAACTTGATTAATTTAGGCGTGACTTCTATGGCACCGCACCAATTTACAAGGAAAGGACAAAAGCTCGACGGGATGGAAAAAAGTGAACACTTTTTTGTGGTACAAAAAGTCCTTGTCTTCAAATCTTAGTTATGTCTCTTTCCTAGAAAATTAAGGTCAAGGTGGGAGGATTCATATATGGTGACTAGGCACTACCACAAACATCACCTTTTGCGACATTCAAAATGTCCCGCTTATCACTAATATAGTGTCACAAATGTATTTTTGTGACACTGTTTGCGTTACTATTTATTGTATCGTGAAAACCCGTGTAGTATTTTCACTACACACATTTTCATTTGTGACGCAAATAAAGCAAAAAAAATTCTGTCACCAAGCTTCGTGTCGTATGTGTTTGCAACATATTTTGAGGCATTTACATATAGTGGTGCGTGTATATTTGCGGCATGTTATGCATCAATTGCACATAGTGACACATGTGTTATAATTTTCAACGTAATGTTGATAAATATTGGAATTTTATTAAACAAATTATCATTAAGTTTTTAATTGTGTTATGAATATTCGCATTATAAAGCAATTTATCTGTCAATTATTGAATTTAAGTTAATTATTCTATATTTTTCCTAACATATAATATTCTCTTCCTTTAGACAAATTATTTTTTGAATTTATTAATATTTAATCCGAAAAATTAATTTTTCATATGCTTTAAAAAATTTCTATTAATTTTTTTATAATTTTTAATCAAATTTATTGTATGTATATTTCATTTAACTTGTAGTTTTACAAGCTATATTCTATTTTGCCTACACAATTCTCAGAAAAAAAATATTTTTTAATCTAGATTCCTTTTAATAGTTTATTTTATATTTAGCAATACAAGTAAATAACTTATCATTTTTAATTTTATGAGTACTAAATGTTTTTTAAAAATCCCCTACCTCAAAATAAAATTCACACTTTAAATTTTAATAATTGACTCAAACAATATTTCATCTTTAATACTCCTTGGAAGCAAAAGAAATGACATGATTTGAATTTTAAAATCAACCGCATCAATATTTAACAACAAATATCTCTATTTATGCCTGTGAAAAAATTCTTTGAAAATAATACTTTAAAATTTTGTATTATGCATTCAAAAATATATTACATGATGGCATCTAATTATGACATTTTAATAAAGTTTCGTAAATAATATGTCGTAATAATAAGACACAAAATAATATTTCGCATACGTGTCACAAGAAAGGTAACATAGCTATAGTATGACGTACAAATATCGCAAATGAATGACACATTACCATAAGTGGGGTATATATATGACATTTACTCATTTATTGCATGTATATTTGTCGTAAAAGGTCAACTTTCTTGTAGTGAGGGTATATAATCATGGAGCGATAGAGATAAAAGATGAGAAAAGTGGTATAAAGTGGTTAGTCAATGGACAAAGGTTAAAAACTTATGTTGAATGGGGAAATGCGAGAGTATACTAGGAGGGCAATCCTCTCCTTAGTGAGAAAATCTAAGTATGAACTTCTATAATGCAAATAAGTCGTGAAGACAACAATATAGAAACGGTGCCATCATTTTTTGTTAGTAATTTTTGAAAATTTTAGTGAATCTTAGGGAATGTGTTTTATTTTTGGTGGCATTTTTAGAGAATCTTAGTCATTAGATTTTGGTTGGGACAGTGCTACTCTTGGTTTTCTTGATTTTGATTGCATGTATTTCGCGACAAATGTTGTAAGTATAAGGGTTAGCCAACCTCGTGCCAGGGCGTGGTAGCACGATTGTTCCAAAAATATGATTGTGCAAGGGGACACCAGCACGAGGTAACAAGCTCGGCACGAGGCAAGAATATGTTCTTTAAGAAAAGAGTAAGAGAAGAGAAGGGGCATCATCATTGACTCTTCGGTGTTTTCCAACCTTTCTTTTCACCTTGGTCACATGTATCAGGGACAATGCATGAACCAATTGTGAGGGGAGATGTTTGAACACCTTCACGGTGGCATATCCTTTGCCTTCTTTCTTTCACTGCTAAAAATTAGAGCTATCGTAACACTTTCCTTGCAACAATTATTTAATATGTTACAATAGCTTATAAAGTGTTACTTAAACCTTTGAAAAGGGCTACAATAATATTGAAAAGTGTTACCTAAATTTTAAAATGTGTTACATTAGATGCAATGATACATCACCTAAGGTAATACTCGTAAAACTGTTACATTAGGTTTAAAGTGTTAAAGTAGCACCTAAAGTAACACTTTTATAAGTATTACATCATGTGATGTTACATTAGATCATACATAACACTTTTTAAAATTTAGATAACAATTTTAAATATTTATGTAACACTTTTCAAATGTTTATGTAACACTTTAGAAACTATTGTAACATTTTTAATATGTGTTATAAGGAAAGTGTTACATCAGCTTTATTTTGTAGTATTGTTTGTTTTGGATATTTTGGATGATGACTAGTTTCCTTTGTTTTCTTGTTCCACTACAAGAAAATTGACCTATTACTTTGGCCCTTTTACCTCATTTTTTTTCTTAACATCAAATAATCCAGGTAAAAAGTTCTTTTACCTTGGTTAATTTTTTTCAAAGTAAAACAATTTATTTACCTCAGTTATAAGAAAACTGAGATAAATAATTGCCTTTTTACCTCGGTTCTATTGAAACCGAGGTAAATATTCTTAGAAATTGAAGTAAATATAGTTTGACTGTGGTACGTGCGACGTTGGTAATGTAGGTCGGACCAAGCAATATCAGTTAATTGTGACATGAACAACATCGCATTGTTTATCGGTTTAGCCAATTTATAAATGATGGTTTGGAGCGACATCACAATAGTCGAGCTTTAGTTTGAAGTTTGGTTCCATTGACCAAAATCTAATCATAATATCCCAAAATTTTGTTCCCATTCCAGTTTTCCTCTTCAAAAACAAAAACCAAACTATTGAACGAGACCAATAGGATTGTTAATTGTGCTTAGTCAATTACCAAGTAAGTATTTTGAATACTTCCAATTTGTAGTTTCAACTTCTATTTAGGTTCTAGGTTTGTTCATTTCGTATGAGGGGATGTGTTTAACTATGGGTTGATTTAAATAAGGCATTCCATTATTGTACATGGTTTTGGTTATACATGTGTATGGTAATATAATGAATATACATATGTGTGTGTGTGTGTGTAAATTTTCGATATGCATTGAAACCATGGTGAATGTAGGTGGATGTATTTGTTGCAATTATAGGTCCCCAATGAGTGTGTACTTGTTATTATATTGTAGGAATATAAATGGACAAAGCCTATTGTTTTGATGAAGCTCGAATTAGCAAGAGTCATGCTTATGCGAATGCCGCAAAGGAGAATTTATTGTATGTATATTGTCCTTACAAGAAGTTTAGGAACACCGTTATTCATGAAGAAGCAATTGTTTTAAAGGGACACTTCTTTCTATACGGTTTTGATCCAACATAGAAAACTTGGTTTTGGCATTGAGAGAATTTGGAGGAGCATACTACAAATGAAGTAGAGGCCAAGAAAGATGATAGGGTGGATGAGTTGGTAGCGGAGATTGTCAAAAACTATAGTGGAAATCCTAAAACACTTTCAGACCTCCACGAACATAAGGAGACACTTCTATATGATGGACGACCCGATGGAATGACGGTATTGAAGGCTACGTTACAGTTGACTAATGTGAAAGCTAAGTATTCCTATAGTGATGTATGTTTCTCTAGTTTGTTATAAGTGTTGAAAGAGATGCTTCTGGTTGGTAATAGACTCCCCAAAATGGTATATGAGGAAAAGAAGGTACTATGTTGGATGGGCATGGATTGTGAAAAGACACATGCTTGTTGGAATGATTGTATCTTGTATAGGGGAGATAACTTCAATGCGGAGGAATGTACTAAATTTAATTCTCCAAGGTATAAATTAAAGGAGGTGGATATTGATGGACATATTGGTAATCAGTAGATAGAGAAGGTACCTGTCAAGGTTGTTTGGTATCTTCTTATTATTTCTCGACTGAGAAGATTGTTTGACAATCTAAAAGAAGCAAAGTATTTGGGCAGGCATGCGGATCAGACAGTGGTTGATCCTGAAGTTATAAGTCATCTGGCCCATGGTGATCAGTGGAAAAAGATAGATGCAGCATTTCCGGTATTTAGGAATGATCTACGTAACTTATGGCTTAGTTTTTGCACTGATGGAAGAACCCCGTTTGGTAATATGAGCAGCATTTATAGTTTATGGCCTGTGATGGTAATGATCTACAACTTGCCCCCATGGTTATGCAAGAAACGATATCAATTTATACCTAGTCCCCTTGGTGGATAACCTGAAAAGGCTGTGGGATCCTAGAATTAGTATGTAGCATAGGTTTCGAAAGGATTTGTTTGATTTTATAGCCATATTGTTATGACCGTTAATTACTTTCCCGCTTATGGAAACCCATTTGGCTATTTTGTGAAAGGTCACATGGCATGCCCCATTTGTTTATCTGGAACAGATTATTGTCAGATGAGGCATGGAAGCAAGAAAATGTACCTTGGGCACCATAGATGGTTTCTCGAAACTTATTGGTGGAGGAATATAGTGATGAATTCAATGGCAAGGTAGAGTTATCGCACCCTCCTCCCTTATTAATAGGTGCATCAATCTTGTACATGTTGAGAGATGTACGTAACAACTTTGGCAAGAAGAAAAGGAAACCTAAAGCTTACGGTAGTTAGAATAAGAGGTCCATATTCTTTAACCTACCGTATTGGGAGATACTTGACGTCCAACACTGTCTGGATGTAATGCATATTGAGAAGAATGTATGCGACAGTTTGGTTGGTACTTTGATGAATATCACGGGTTAGACAAAAGATGGTGTCAAGTCTAGGAGAGATATGGTCAAAATGGGAATTAGAACTGATTTGGCATGGGCGGTGCAGGGGACAAAGACGCACTTGCTCGTAGCTTGTTACCCACTTTCAAAATCTGAGAAAGACTTGATATTCTCTAGCCTGAAAGATATGGATATCCTGACGGGCTACTCATCCTGGATTAGCAATCTCGTATTCGATGAGGGATTGAGATTGAAGAGAATGAAATCGCACGATTCACATTGCTTGATTCAAGAATTTCTCCTGGTTGAGATCAGATCCATCTTGCCAAATCACGTTAGGAACTGCATTACACGTTTGTATCGCTTCTTCAAGTAATTTTTTGTAAAGAAATTAGGCATCATAAACTAAAGGAACTACAGGAGGAAATAGTTATCGTGTTGTGCGAGTTGGAGATGTATTTCCTCCCTTCATTCTTTGACATCATGGTGCACTTATTAGTTCAAGTTGTACGGGAAATATTGATTTGTGGTATTATTTATCTTTGATAGATGTATCCCTTCGAGAGATATATGATGATATTTAAGGGTTGTTTTAAAACTCGATTTCACCTAGATGCTAGTATAATGCAGAGGTATGTAACTGAGGAGGCGGTAGAATACTGCATGGAATTCATGAAGGATGAAGAGTCGGTTGGTGTGTCAAAATTATGCTATAGAGAGAGAGTGGGTGACAAAGGTTTGCGAAAAGTAATAACTCGGGTATTAATCCATGACGAGTTGATGAAAGTGCACTTGTACGTCTTGCACAATCCTGATGTGGTTCACCCCTACGCGGATATGCAAATGGTCTCTATCAAAGAGCGGCACCCCGGTTGGTCGGAGAAGAGAGTCCTTGAAAAACACAATCACACTTTCATTGATTGATTATGACAAACAGTAGTCGGAGAATGTCAGGATGAAACCTTGAACAAGTCCTTCATGCCTTCAGCTACCCCAATTTCTTTCAATGCATATGACATGAATGGATTCACCTTCTCAAACCTTGAATGGGCCACATACACAGCAACTCAAAATAGT
The DNA here is from genome assembly GCA_032355605.1 of Rubia tinctorum. NCBI lineage: Eukaryota > Viridiplantae > Streptophyta > Magnoliopsida > Gentianales > Rubiaceae > Rubia > Rubia tinctorum. The sequence goes on from JAULKM010048684.1 coordinate 6,927, forward strand.
GGCGTTAGCATAGTTTCGAAAGTATTACATGTCAGCAGCGCAAAGTATAGAAATCCTGTGTGCGGGAACATGTCCCACTATGAGGTGATTGAGGAAATTTGGGAACTCATCTGCAGAAGTTTCAGGGTCCCAATTTTCAAATTCAAATGGGTGGACAACAATGTGGGTGTATCAATCGACGATTTTGGTTTTACAGTCATCGACTTGACCAATACACATTTGACTTGAAATCCCTATATCCTTGCTTCAGAGGCTACACAAGTATTCTATGTTGATGATCCATGTGATTCTATAAAATTAGTGGTCATTCAAGGCAAAATTCAATTTGTGAGGGAGGTTAGTCCATCTTAAAAGTATGACATTATTCCACAAATGCTACCCAGCTCAAGTAATGTCAGCTAAGAAGAGATAATTGGGGTGGAGCTAGAGTTGAGGATAGACCACGAGGAAGGCGTGTGAATTGAATGGAATCCAATGGGGAAGAATAAGATTAGGAAGAACACATAGAATAGATGTAGAAAACATTTAAACAAACCTTGTAAAATGTTTATTTTATGCTTTTGGTTTTTTGTAATTTTTAAATTAATTTGCATTCCAATTTTGATCTGAATCACATAAGTGATGGCTTCAAACTGAGAATTGATGATGTCGTCATATTAGTGGATAGCTAAAACAAAGTGAATGAGCTCCCACCAACGACGCATTTTCTTTGCGCTCTTGAAAAACACTGATGCCAACATTGCACACAACATCGGTAAGGGAGTTGATTGGAGACAGTGGGTACATGTATTTAAATAACTTAATTCATGTAAACTCGCACATACATCAGCAGGCTATCAGTTAAGTTAAACAGCAGGCATCGACATACATGTGACGTCTCACCCTACGAACTACAATTCAATAGACGGTTTCAAATATAAACTAGAACTCGGAATGAAAAACTACAAGCCCTTATTTCCAAGTTCACAATAGCCAAGAGCAAAAAAAAATATTAAACCTATGACGTTGTAGACTACGATTAGTAATTAAGAGCAAAACATAACCAAACTTAAGCGTACAATCTCTAACAACACAAATCCAATCCAACAAAATGCAACACAAGTTATTGTTCAAAGAAACATCCACAACTAAACCAAAATTCATCACACAAGGTTATAAAAGCAATCACGGGGTGGCATTGGGAATGACGGGCAGTACATCATTCTCCGTCAAACTATCGGTAGACCCCCCGAATCCTCATCCTCATCCTCAACCTCCTCAACCACATTCTTGGCAACATTGTCTTCGGGAATCTCACCCGACACTATTTCTTCTTCATCACTGGCCAGTTCATCAAACCCATTATTCTTGTACTCCTCCAAATCTTCATATTCCTCTTGCACATTTCTTCCTCCATTAAGAAGTGCCCTCATGCCTCTAACTCCGCCAAGATCCTCTGTTGGTTTCTTTCCAAACGCAGCTTTAGTTCCTTGGTCTCGGTCATGCCCTTGAGAAGCATGTTCCATCCACTTTTTCTGAGTCCTGACACAACCAAAATTATGTTCAAATCATTCTTATTAGATAGATGAATTAAATCATATTTTTGGAGAAACGGTGAAAATAAAACACAATTTTCAGACCAGTTTGTGGGCCATGAATGGAAGGTGTAGGATGGGCAGCGATGGAGCGCAATAGAGTAGCCTCATTGTCAGGGGTGGATGTCGGATCAAGATTAGCACTGGAGGCGTTGTGATCAATCTAAGCCCCCGCCTTCCAGTGTCAATGCTTTTGGCTAAATTAGTTCCCATCGAAGTACCTCGGCGTGATATTCTGCTTAGAATTGATGGGAACACCCCTTTTATCCCTCAGGCCAATGATTACGTTGCCATAAGGGAGGGTCCGGCTCTTCTGCACGATAGCCACAATGTGCATCTCCTGGATGATGATGTAACCGGGGTCAACAACCTAGTTCATCTCAATGTGCCAGTAGAGGACGGTGTCATTGATCATATGCTCCAAAAGATGGCTAGTCAAGATGAGGCATTGGACAATGATGTTGTACATCATCCTTTGCTCTAGCTCCAAAACATCAATCTTGATGTCCCCCGGCTTGAAGATGTCATTGCCAGGTTAACCTTGAAATACTTTTTCACCATCTGGTTGGGGTCCAATATCTCGGACACATCGTCTTTGGGGGTCCTATAAGGACACAAGTCTCGGTAATAGAGGCGTAGTCTTTCAATCGGGTTCTCCTGATTTGCACCAACTGAGAACTCGATTACCTCGTTGATGGTTTGACTAGTTAACAGCATATCCACCCCGTTCACTCGGGTCTTATAGTTCTCATAATGCCAACAATCAAAGTTTGAATAGAAAACTTTCACCTCGTTGCATAGGTGGGCTTGTCTAGGAGAATCAACCACTTCATCCCCGATGCTTTGAATGGCTCACTGCACATCCTCAGCCTCCATTTCCCTCACCTCCTTAATCCTCATTTTGCTGATTAACTGGTAACACTTTTTATTTTCTTCAGTGATAAAGCGCTTGCCATTGAAGGTAGGTGATGGAGGGACGTTAGTGGCCTTAGCCTTTTTTACGGAGAGGTACCCCATCCACTTCCTTTGCCCCTGGAACGCTTTGCACTTAGTTTCACTAGCATCCATGGGACATTGTCATGAATGGTTATCAGTAATATGTACAAAGATTTAGTTATAAAGGTTATGGTATGACTGAACTTGCCAGCATGTCGCTTATAATTCATTTTAGCAGAATACAGTATGAGATGTCACACACTCATGTAAGACCAAACTCGCTAGCATCTCGCTTAAAATTTGATTCAGCCAAATACTATATGCGACATAGCACATTCATGTGATTATGAATGTGCGACGTTGTATAATGTGTCTACCTGATCGAACAGTTTGCAACATGTTAGTGAATGGTCAAAAGTGGATATATATCTATCACATATACCCCAAACCATGAACAATTATGACACATACATTCAAAAATCATATTTTCTATGACCACATCCGCTCCATTTCATCCAAACCTAAAGTAAACCACTAATAACAGAGATAAAAAACCCAACTAATCATAACCAAAAAGTAAAAAAAAAGTTTAAATAGAACAAGAGCAACATATTTCAATGAAGAAGGAACTATAACCAAAATATTTAATAAAAATGGAAGAGAGCCAACTCAAAATCTAACCTTGTCTAGGGTTTGGAAACTTATAGTTTATGGTCGTCGGTTCGATGAATGGTGTTCAAGAGGGATGGAGGTGTATATATGTGGATGATTTGGCAGTTATAAATGGCATTTATGTGGTGGATTAATGGCAAATATTTTAATGGTTGAATGTTCGACGTCGACTTGGGGAATGCGAATGGGTGGAGTTTCGACAGTTTAAATACTCAGATCCATACAGTTTCATTTATTTGATGAACGCAGTGTCGCATATATGTTATATGCATACTCGATTCAATGAATTTTGACTGATTACGTAACCAACATTGCATGTTAGGGGTACTCGGCCGAAGAAGACAACATGCCCAATTATCTTAAAATTTTGGGCTTGGTCAGCAGTGGGTTAAAACCTAAGTTAACGATGTCGCTATTCATAATCTGCTTGATCGACAGGTGGCCTACAATACAGTGTTGTCGCATATTGCAATAGGCTGTAAATGATTTTTTAGCCCAAATTCATAAACAAAGTACCCCAAATGCAAGGCCCAACGTAATTAAGTTATAAATATTTTAAATGATCATATTCAATGATAAAATTAGGTAAAAGTTATTCATTAACCATGAGTTATTGTTATGGGGGTCCCTTAGCGTACTTCAGATCGATAACAATGAAGAAGTTATACAACTCATTACTTTGCAATCTTAAATTTGATTGTCTATAACCACATATCCGCAATGTTAAGAGTCGAGCATATCTATGTACCATGTTTCAATATTTTTGCAACTGAAAGTCAAACAAAAAGGAAAAGGATTGACTATTCATGGGAATGACTGCAGTACCCTCCGTAATTGCTATAATTGATATTCAACTGGTTTCCAGTAACATTGCCTATACTTGGCCCTCAAAAGTCTTAATGAATAGTGTATCATTACTGTTCAAACAATTATTTGTGTGGTAGGATTGACTATTCTTGGGAAAATGGGATAGCCCTTCTCCATTGCAATAATTTATAGGTGACGTATGTCCGGTAAATATTGCCGACACCAGGCCCTCGACAATCTTGACAATTGAGCCAGTATATTTCAAACCATTACTCGTGTGTAAATGGGAGAACCCTACGTATTTGTAATCGGCTGATATGAAACAATTTCAAGTAACATTGCCTATACATTGTCCCTCGACAATCCTGACAGTAGAACAATCAATATTCAAATGATGACTTTTGTAGTTGAACAGACTATGCTTAGGGATAACGAGATAACCATTTATCATTTCTATAACTGGTATCAAATATTTCCGATTAACTTTGCCCATAATATTGAAATAGTAATGATCATCCTCTTATTAGTGTAACATGATTGAGTTCATAACTAAGAATCAGATATAATCGAACATCGACATACATATATCCTGTAACAGTTGTGTAGGGGTTGATATAACTTGTCGGATTTAAATTCACAAAACCCAATTTATTAAATAAAACATATATATGAACTCCTTGAATAACATCGACTAAAATTGACGATGAAGAACATGTAATTTTCATTTTAGAACTGTTAATGGAAAATCTATGAAAACCCCAATTAGAGATGTCGCACATTTCATCGCTTGTACCGATGAGGTAACGAAGAGATAAAGAATTCGTTCAAGATCATGAAATGGACCATTTGGTCCACTTACGGGCCAATTATAAGAATGCTCATCAGGTTAAGCTTGTGATGCCATATTACACTATGTGAACACCGATATTTGACTGACTATTGTGCAAGACATTCTTTGCAAATGGGCCTATTGGGCCGACGTTGACTCACGTGAAGACCTAAACTTAACTTTCGCATGACCCTTGCGACGTCACAAGCCTAGCAGGAGAATACATTTATGTGCCACACTTAAGATAGAAAAACCCAAAAAAACTTTGAAAAGGCATTCATTGCCAAATATGGCACCCTCCACCACGTAAGAACAAAATTAATTCATCTTCATTTCCTTGCTCCTCCAATCTTTCAAGCACCAAAGACCTTGAAGTCCGTCTCCCCCATAGAGGTTCAATGGAGAAGCAAAGGGAAAATTATGATGTCACCATAGAGGGGACTTCCATGAAACTAAATTATGGTAAGGTTTCATCTTCCAAACATGATCATATTGTCATTGTTACATTCCTTGCGAATGATTGTTGAATGAGGATTTGTTGTTATTATGTGTCTTGGTTTTCTTCTATTTTATTATGTGGCCAATAAAAGTAGGGTTGTGTGGAAAGTTTAAGGATTTCATTTTTTAATGTGTATTATGTGTAACACATGTTAAAGTTCTCAAATGATGGTTATATGATATGGAAACGACATGAAAAGTTTTATTTTCCTAATTGGTTTTATTCCTATGAAGATCATCTATGAAGTAGATTATTGTAGTGTGTCACCGAATGGATGATACAGTGTTGTTGTGTAAAAATCATTCATTATGAGCATATTTCTAGCTTCATTTTGTGCGATTAATTAACCTAGTATTGTTGATAATAAATTTTTGTGTGATAACTGAACTTCAGTTTTAGGTCGTGCAGTGGTAAACCACGATAAGAGGAAATGGCCCGTAGGAGGGATTGATGGTAATGTATTGAAAAGACATAAGCAAGGTCGGGTTGGGACAAAGGTATCACATGTCAAATGAAATTGGACCAAAAAGGAAATGTGATAGGCGAAGAAACAAATTGGTGGTCTAGTTACATAGGATTGATTACAAGGATA
>JAULKM010048694.1:0-28950 GCA_032355605.1 Rubia tinctorum
TAAGAAAGTAGGAGATGTTGGAATGCGAAATTAGAGATACACTTATTTAATTCATATTTTCACGACCATGTTATTCTTGGGCATTAATGGGTCAATGGAAGGGCCCGGAATGTTCAAAGGGATTATTTGCCGACACTTTTTAGAAATTACTCTATGGCCCAAACTTCCTTGAATGTACCCTATGCTTCATAACTTCACACCCAAACATAAGCAAAAATGTTTGATCTGTAGATTATGCGTACTTTCTAAGAGGGATGCACGGGGAGGTAGTGTTTGATCATTGTTATTAGTATTATATTAATACCCTTACCATGGCGTTATGTGAGAACGATAATTTCAATCACATAGAATAACACGGAATATTTATGGTTTTTTTAAAATAAAAAGGAGAATAAAATTAAGTTCATCAATTTAGAAAAAAACGTTAGTACGTGGTCAAGAGTTAATCTTAGATTATTACTTATAAATAACAAAGGTTGATTAGGAGAATTCGTGGCAGTCTCTGAGGGACCATGCAAGCTTGTTTGTCACTCTTGGGGATTATAATTTCGTCTAGGGATGACAAAGGTCCCTTCCGGTTTGATTGGGGTCGATTTTGGCACAACCAGTTAACTGTTTAATTTTTGCACTTTGGTCGCTCCAAGAAAGTGGGAGATGTCGAAATGCAAAATTGGAGATACACTTATTTAATTCACATTTTCCCAACCATGTTGTTCTGATCCGGCATCAACGGGTCAATGGAAGGGCCCGTAATGTTCAAACTTCCTTGAATTGTACCCTACACTTCAGAACTCCCCTCCAAACATATGGATAAATTAATGATGTGGGGATTATGCGTACAATCTAAGAGGGACGCACGTGGACGTAGCGTATGATCATTTTTATTAGTATTCCATAAATGCCCTCATGATGGGCGTTATGAGAAAGATAAGTTCCACCTCATAGAATCACATGCAATTACATATTCTTGATTTTTTTGAAATATAAAGAGAAAAAACTTCCGTCCTTCAATTTTGGAAAAGTGTTGGTACGTGGTCTAGAGTTAATCGTAGATTACTACTTATAAATAACAAAGGTTGATCAGAAGAAGTTGTGGAAGCCTTTGTGGGACCATGAAAGCTTCTTTATCACTCTTGGGGATTATAATTTCATCTGGAGATGATAATGATTCCTTCCGGTTCCATCAGAATCGATTTTGGTGCAACCGGTGAAATGTTAACCTTTTGCACTTAGGACTTTCTAAGAAAGTGAGATATGTCAAAATGCAAAATTGGAGATGCACCTATTTAATTGATATTGTCACAAGCATGTTGTTCTAATTTGGGCATCAACGGGCCAATGGAAGGGCCCGTAATGTTCAGAGGGGGTATTTGATGACATTTTTTTGGAAATTACACTATGGCCCAAACTTCCTTAAATGTACCCTACGCTTCATAACTCCATGCTCGATCATAAGGACAAATGTTTGATGTTGAGATTATGCGTACTATTAAAGAGGGACGCACGAGGAGGTAGTGTATGATAATTTTTATTAATAATACATCAATGCCGTTACGATGGGCATTATGAGAACGATAATTTTCACCCCATAGAGTTACACAAAATTAAATATTCTTGGTTTTTAATGAAATAAAAAGAGTATAAATTGCATCCATCAATTTTCAAAAAGCGCATGTACGTGGTCTAGAGTAAATCGTAGATGGTTACTTATGAGTAACCAAGGTTAATCGAAAAGAGTTTGTGGAAGTCTCCGTGGGTCCAAACCAGCTTTTTTATTACTCTTGGGGATTATAATTTAGACTGGTGATGGCAAAGGTCCTTTCTGGCTCATTCGAAATCTATTTTCACTAAATAGGTGAACTGTTTACTTTTTACCCTTAGGTCACTCCTAGAAAGTGGGAGATGTTGGAATGAAAAAATGGTGGTACACCTATTTATTCACATTATCATGACCATGTTGTTCCGATTTGGACATCAATTGGTCAATATAGGGCTCGTAATGTTCACAAGGAGTATTTGCTGACACTTTTTAAAAATTACGCTATGGCCCAAACTTCCTTGAATGTACCCTATGCTCCAAGACTTCGCACCCAAACATAAGGAAAAATGTTTTATGTGTAGATGATGCGTACTCTCTATGAGGCACGCACGGGCAAGTGGTATGTAGTCATTTTATTAGTATTCCATTAAGGCTCTTACGATGGGTGTTATGAGAACGATAATTTCCATTCACAGAATTACATATTCTTGGTTTTTTGTGAAATAAAAAGAAAATAAAAATCCGTCCATCAATTTTGGATAAGTGCTAGTATGTCCATCAATTATGTCCATCAAGTTAATCATAGATGATTGCTTATAGGTAAGTAAGGTTCATTGGAAGAACTTCTGGAAGTCTCTGTGGTACCACATCAGCTTCTTTATCACTCTCAAGGATTATAAGCTTGACTAGGGTTGGAAAACATCCCTTTTGGTTCATTTGGAATCGATTTTGGAACAACCGGTGAATAACTTACTTTTTTTGCACTTAATTCCCTCCAAGAAAGTGGAAGATATCAAAATACGAAATTGGAGATACACCTACTTAATTCACATTATCAAGACCTTATTGTGCTGATTTAGGCATCAACGGATCAGTGGAAGGGCTCGAAATGTTTACATGGAGTATTTGACGACACTTTTAAGATTTTATACTATGTACCAAACTTCCGTGAATGTAACCTACCCCATGACAAAGCAAAATGACATATGTTTGATGTGGAGATTATGAAAACTGTCTAAGAGGGAGACACGAGAAGGTAGTGTATAATCATTTTTATTAGTATTCCATTAAGGCCGTTCTTTTGGGTGTTATGAAAACAATAATTTCCACCACATAAAATCACACGAAATTACATATTCTTGGTTTTTTACTAAATAAAAGGAGAATAAAATTTCATCTGTTAATTTCGGAAAAGCGTTAGTACGTGGTCTAGAGCTAATTGTAGATGATTGCTTATAAGTAACAAAGGTTAATTGGAAAAACTTGTGGAAGTCTCTGTGGGACCATGCTACCTTCTTTATCACTCTCGTGGATTATAAGTTTGACTGAGGATGACAAAAGTCCCTTCCGGTTTGATCGCAATCAATTTCGGCATAATCGGTGAACTGTTTACATTTTGCACTTAGGTCTCTCCAAGAAAGTGCGAGATGTCGGATTGCAAAATGTGAGATACACCTATTTAATTCACATTTTCACAACCATGTTATTCTAATTTGGGCACCAACGTGTCAATAGAAGGGCCCAAAATGTTCAAAAGTAGTACTTTCTTACCCTTTTCGAAAATTACTCCAATGGCCCAAAACTTCCTTGAATGTACCCTACACTTCAGAACTTCACGCCCGAACATAAGGAAAAAATGTTTGATGTGGAGATTGTGTGTAGTGTCTAAGAGGGGTGCACATGGAGGTAGTGTATGATCATTTTTATTAGTATTTAATTAATTCCCTTACGATGGGAGTTATGAGAATGATAATTTCCACCTCGTAGAATCACACAGAATTACATATTATTTGTTTTTCATGAAATAAAAAGAGTAAAATTCCATCCAATTTTTTTGAAAAGTGCTACTATGTGTTCTTGAGTTAATCGTAGATGATTACTTAAGGAACCAAGGTTAGTCAGAAGAACTTGTGGAAGTCTCTGTGGGACCATGCGGGTTTCTATATCACTCTCTAGAATTATAAGTTTGAATGGGGATGGAAATTTTCCTTTTTGGTTCGACTATAATCGATTTTGGTGCAATCGGTGAACTTTTTACCTTTTGCACTCAGGTCCCTCTAAGAAAGAGGGAGATGTCTTCAAGGGAAATTGGAGATACGCCTATTTAATTCACATTGTACAACCACCTTTCTCCGATTTGGGCATCAACGAGTAATTGCAGGGACCCACAATGCTGACAAAGATTATTTTCAGACACTTTTGGAAATTACGCTATGGCCCAAACTTCCTTGAATGTACCCTACGCTTCAGAACCTTGTGCCCAAACATAAGGACAAATTTTTGATGTGGAGATTATGCGTACTGTTGAAGAGGGACACACGAGGAGGTAGTGTTTGATCATTTCTCTTAATATTCCATTAATGCCTGATGATGGGAGTTATGAAAACGATAATTTCCACCGCTTAGAATTACACATAATTACACATTCTTGGTTTTTTATGAAATAAAAAGAGAATAAACTTTTGTCCATCAATTTTGGAAAAGAGTTTGAACGTGGTCTAGAGTTAAACGTAATTGATTACTTATAAGTAACAAAAGGTTCATAAAAAAACTTATAAAAGTATCTTAGGACCTCCTACTTCTTTCTCACTCTTGGGAACTAAATGTTCGAGTGGAGGTGACAAAGGTCCATTCTGGTTCGACCAGTGAACTTTATAATTTTTAAACTTAGGTCCACCAAATATTGGAGATACACCCATTTATTTCACATTGTCACGTCCATATTTTTTTTGAAATTTAGGTATCAACAGGTCAATGGAAGGGTCTGGAATGTTCATAAGGAGTATTTTCCAACACTTTTTTTGGAAATTATGCTACGGTACTCCAAACTTCCTTGAATGTACCCTATGCTTTAGAACTCCGAGCCCAAACATAAGAACAAATGTTTGATGCGGAGATTATGAGTACTGTCTAAGAGAGATGCATGGAGAGGTAGAGTATGATTAATTTTATTAGTATTCCATTAATTTCCTTATGATGCGGGTTATGAGAATGATAATTTCCACCACATAGAATTACACGGAATTACATATTCTTAGTTTTTATGAAATAAAAAGAGTATAAACTTTTGTCCATCAATTTTATAAAATCGTTAGTACGTGGTCTAGATTTAATCGTAAATGATTTTATAAGTAACAAAGGTTGATCAAAAAAATTTATGGAAGTCTCTTGGGCCATGCCAGCTTCTTTTTCACTCTCGGGTAAAAGTTTGACTGGAGGTGACAAAGGTCCATTCCGGTTCAATTGGAGTAGATTTTTGCGCAACCAGTGAACTTCATACTTTTTAAACTTAGGTACTTCAAAGATTGGAGATACAACTATTTATTTCACATTGTCATGACCATGTTTTTTTAAAATTTAGGAATGAACGAGACAATGGAAGGGCCTAGAATGTTCACATGGAGTATTTGCTAACACTTTTCAGAAATTATGCTATGGTACTCCAAACTTCCTTGAATATACCCTATTCTTTAGAACTCTGAGCCCAAACATAAGAACAAATGTTTGATGCGGAGATTATGCATACCACCTAAGAGATATGCACTTAGAGATTGTGTTTGATTGGTTTTATTAGTATTCCATTAGTGCCCTTATGATGGGGGTTATGAGAAAGATAATTTTCACCACATACACTAACAAGGAATTACATATTCATTGTTTTTATGAAACAAAAAAGAGAATAAACTTTCGTCAATTAATTTTGAAAAAGCGTTAGTACGTGGTCTAGATTTAATCATAAATTATTACTTATAAGTAATAAAGGTTTATCAGAAGAACTTATGGAAGTGTCTATGGAACCATGCCAGCTTCTTTATCACTCTCCAGGATTATAAGTTCGAGTGTGGATGACAGAGGTCCCTTTCAGTTCATTCGGAGTAGATTTAGGTGCAACCGTTGAACCTTTTAATTTTTACACTTAGGTCCCTCCAAGATTAGAGATAAACGTATTTAATTCTCATTGTCACGACCATGTTGTTTCAATTTTGGGCATCACCGGGTCAACGGAAGGGCCTGGAATGTTCACAGGGAGTATTTGCCAACACTTTTTTGGAAATTACGCTATGACCTAAACTCTCATGAAAGTACCCTACACTTTAAATCATCGCGCTCGAACATAAGGACAAATATTTGATGTGGAGATTATGAGTACTATCTAAGAGGGATGCACGGGGAGGTAGTGTATGATCATTTTTTATTAATATTACATTAATTCCCTTATGATGGGCGTTATGAGAACGACAATTTTCACCACATAGAATCACATAAAATTACATATTTTTGGTTTTTTATGAAATAAAAATATAATAATAATCCTCCGTCAATTTTTGAAAAGCGCCAGTACGTGGTCGAAAGTAAATCGTAGATGATTACTTATAAGTAATCAAGGTTAACCGGAAGAACTTGTAAAAATCTCAGTGGGACCAAGCCGTCTTCTCTATAACTCTCGGGGACTATAAGTTCGAGTGAAAATGGCAAAGGTCCCTTCTGGTTCATTCGGGATCGATTTTGGCACAACCGGTGAACTCTTTAGTTTTTGCACTTAGGTCTCTCCAAGAAAGTGGGAGATATCAGAATGCCAAATTGGAGATAAACTTATTTAATTCATATTGTCACAACCATGTTATTCCGATTTGGGCTTCATCGGGTCAATGGAAGGGCCTAGAATATTTACAGAGAGTATTTTCAGATACTTTTCAGAAATTATACTATAGTCAAAATTTCATTGAATGTACCCTACGCATAAGAACTCCGCGCCTGAAAATAAGTTGAAAATTTTGATGTGGTGATTATGTGTACTGTCTAAGAGGGACGCAATGGGAGGTAGCGTATAATAATTTTTTTATTAGTAGTCCATTTAGGCACTAAAAATGGCCGTTATGAGAACGATAATTTCCACCACATAGAATTTCATGGAATTATATATTCTTGGTTTTTTATCAAATAAAAAGAAAATAAAACTCCATCAATAATTTTTGGAAAACCGTTAGTACGTGGTCTAGTGTTAATCGTTCATGATTACCTATAATTAACAAAGGTTAGTCAGAAGAACTTCTGGAAGTCTCAATGGGATCATGCTAGCTTATTTATCACTCTCAGGGATTATAAGCTTGACCGGGGATGACAAAGGTGTCTCTCGTTTCTATTGGAATCAATTTTGGCGCAATCGGTAAATTGTTTAGTTTTTGCACTTAGGTCCCTCCAAGAAATTGGGAGATGTCGGAATGTAAAATTAGAGATACATCTATTTAATTCACATTTTCATGACCATGTTTTTCCGATTTGGGCGTAAACATGTGAATGAAATCAGAAATTACACTATGGCCCAAACTTCCTTGAATGTACCCTATGTTTTAGAACTCCGCGCTTAAACATAATGATAAATTTTTTATGTGGAGATTATGCGTAGTGTCTAAGAGGGTTGCACGGGGAGGTAGTGTATGCTCATTTTTGTTAGCATTCCATTAATTCCCTTACGATGGCCGTTATGAAAACAACAATTTCCACCACATAGAATCATACAGAATTACATATTATTGGTTTTTTGTGAAATAAAAAGAGAATAAAATTATGTCCATCAATTTTAGTTAAGGGCTAGTACGTGCTCTACAAAATTTGTAGATGAGAACTTATAAGTAACAAAGGTAAATCATACGAACTTGGGGAACTCTTTCGGGGACCAAGCCAGCTTCTTCATCACATTTTGGGATTATATATGAACAATATCGTGGGATTCTTATATCTCTTGATTTGATTCTTCACTTTTGAAAGCCGTATGGCGAAGTCAAGAATATAAAAAAATAAGTAAATAAAATTTTTAAATAGGACATATTAAGCCGGCTTACCATCGAATTTCACAACTAGGGCAGTGTTTGGATCCACTCAAATCATGATCCCCCAACTTTGCGTCTATCTGATCAGAATTTCTTATGTAGTTATATTGACTACTCTTAATCGAATTTCTCTTATTCAACGTGACACAAACTTTATAATTCCAACTACCATAAGAGACAATAATTTATTTATACAATTTTTGGTTAGAATTTCTTATGAATTTGAAACCTATTTACCCCTTTGAGCTCCCCCAATTTTCTTAATTACCATTCTCCAGTCTTTTCTCGTGACTTGGACTCCCTAACTTATGGTAATATAGAATATAGTTTTAGTTTTCTAGAAAGCTCAGGCGCATTCCTTGTAATTTAAATTTATTTATTTTCATAAATTGGAAGCTCTAAAATTACGGTTTCCTTCATGTTTAAAATTAACAATACATACTTTAAATTTTTTATTTATATATGAAACGAAAATTAAAGCAATGTACGGTATTAAGACTATGAGGCCCCTGACCCGGAAACAAGTAGGACAATACGTAATGTAACAAATAAAGATACAAAGATTGTATAATAGAATATCGAACAAGAATGTGATGTTAATTTCTAAATATTTAGGTTATAAAAAGTATTATAAATATTTTTGAATAATTTAGGAGTACATTTAGGTTATAAAAAGTATTATAAATATTTTTGAATAATATTAAAGAATTAAATAATAATAATAGTAATAATTAATAAGATATTAAATGATGGCAAAATCTTGGGAAAGACAGTCTTTCTATAAGCTTATGGAAAGACGGAGTTTAATTAGAATAATAAAAGGTAAAATATATTTGTTGCAATATTAAAGTTTTATAATGCAACGTGTAGTAGTTATAAATTTTATAACCCGGTTCATGCAACCCAAAATTTTTATCTTAATTTGTTCTAATTTACACTTTAAATCTTGGTCTTTCCATGACTTATGGAAAAACCATCTTTCAAGAGACGCATTCTTAAATGATTAAACAAAAATGAAATATTATTTATTTTTTAAATAAATAATAACTTAGTAAGGAAAAAATAAGGTGAAAAAATAATAATAACACCGATAAAGAAGAAATGCCATTTCAGAATTTTGATTGATTTGGGTCAAAACCAATTCAGCCAAGAAGAAGAATAGAGAAAACAAAACAAAAAGAAATGCTAAACCCTGTAGAAACGCAGAAAGGGCAAAACAGAGAAGAAGAAAAAAGAAAGAAGGAGGAGGAAGAAGAAGAGATAAGACCGAGGAACTTCTGAAATTCGTAGGCAGTGCAAAAGTGAGGAAGCAGAGAGATGAGTTGTCAATGAAAGGTGAGTTAACAGTAATAAGAAGGCCAACTGTAATAACGTACAGTAAAAATAGCCGCGAATGTGAAAAAGATTAAACCCAATTCATCAACGGATTGGGATGAATCAAGCCATTAACCGCCTCATTCGTAGTATAAATAAATAGGGCATAGGATTCCATTGTTGAGCATCCTCAATCCTTGATTGAGAAGTTGCTCTGTTTTTTTTTAGAATTTCAAAACACAGGCTTTGGAGTTCTTTGCGTAGGAAGGAGCAAGGTTTTGGAGTTTCTTGGTGAAGGGAGGTGTTGAAGAAAGAGATAGGAAGCATTCTGTAAGTATTAGTTTGTTTTGTCCATCTTCCTAGTGATGGGTAGTTGGGTATCTTATATGTGCTCTGTTGTAGAACTGATAGGGGTTAGAACCTTGTGAATCTTGGTCTGGTTTTGTTCAGGTGTTTGATGCCATAAAACCTTTTCTTCATTACTGTTGTTGATATGATGCTTTGGGTTCTTCTGATTTCTTGAAATCAATGTTAAGCATTTGCATTTTTTGGTGTATATTTTGCTTTTCAGATTCAATGTGTGGCATATTATGTGCGTGGTCATTCTCGAAACTAGATTGGTTTTCGTATATCAATTTATGAAGCTGATTGTATGACGCTGGGAATGTGGTTTGTGTTTGTCCTCCCAGTATTCTTGCAGCCAGTTTATTTCACTGGGTAAAGATGAAATTTTCTGGAAAATTGAAGTTCCCAATATGCTTAGAACTACTGGGCTTTGCTTATCATTCAGCTTTATGTCTAGATTTAGTCTAAGCACTTTTCCACTTCTTATTGGTGCTGGTTAGTTGTGGACTTTCTTTTTTTATTACATTATAGTTGTTAATGATCTTATGTGGAAATTTTAGGCTTTTGTTTAATTTTCATGAAATGAGCCACTTGAGAGTAGGTTCTATACTTTTGGCCTGATCATTAAGCTAGGAGCTGGTTAATGTATAATGCTATTGCCATTTGTTCCTAGGAGTGATCTTATAATCTGTCCAGTAACTTGGAACATAATTAGTGACATAAATGGTTTTTGAGAATTGAATATATGTAATCACATTGATGGGACATTTTCTTTCTTTTATGAGGTTTGAACTGATAGGAATTGCTTTCCCATTTTTCTGGTACTGAATTGATAACATGCTCACTAAATGGATGAGTAGTTCATTGTTTTACCAGATTGCTTCTTAGATTTTGATGTAAATTTCTTATTCATTTACACTTAGCTTTGAATGTGAACTCTTCTAAAATGTGGACTGAAGATAAAGTGTGAATGTAAAGAGAAAATCTGTTTCTATCTGCCAAAGTCTAGACTCTTAATACCGTATATTTCTTTAATTTTTCGTTTCATATGTAAATAAACTTTTTAAAATATATATTGTCAATTTTAAATATGAAGGAAGCCGTGATTTTAGAGCTTCCAACTTGTGAAAATTTATAAATTTACGATACAAGGAATGCGTATGATGTTTCCTGAGAACTAAAACAAAATTCTATATTACCATAAGTTAGAGAATCCAAGTCATGAGAAAAGACTAAAGAATGGAAATTAAGTAAATTGGGGGAGATCCAAGGGGTAAATAGGTTTTAAAATTCATAAGAAATTTTAACCAAACATTGTATAAATAAAATATTGTTTCTTATGGAATTTGAATTAGAATTTTTTTGGCACATTGAATAAGAGAAATTTGATTAAGAGTAGTCAATATAACTGCATAAGAAATTATGATTAGATAGACAAAAAGTTGAGGGAGCATCATTTGAGCGGATCCAAGCACTGCCCTAGTTGTGTTAAAAAATTCGATGGCAAGCAGGCTTAAAATGTCATATTTATAATTTGTATTTACTCATTATTTTATATTCTTGTTTTCGCCACACGACTCTTGAAAGTGAAGAATAAAATAAATAGACAAAAGAATCCTACCATAAATGGTGAAATGAATCAATGTTGGTTCAAGTTCAAACATTTTTAGGTGCATCAAAAGGACACTGGTCTACCATAGTACGATGTCTTGAGATTCATAGGTCAAGACATGCGACGTTTAGCTGTATCGTGCATAGCTGATTCTATCCTTCTAAGGTTGCTCAAGCAAAACTCTATAATCCCGATGCCCTCCTTCATATTCCTTATAAAGCGAAAGAGGACACATTTATCCCGTTAAAAACAACTTTGCAAAAAATACCTACCATTTACGTAGTTTCCAAATCCTCCTTAAACGATTTTTTAACTAAGCGTCGCGTGCAAGATATGTGCATTTTTCGTGTGTCGACATAATCATCCTTACGAAATGGATATTTAATTGGTTCTATGTCATCTTATGTTAGTTGGTTCCGTTTCATCTCATGTGCACATGTGTTCTTGTATCATGCATATTCATAATTTGTTTACCCAAAACATTGATTCTAAATAATGTCGCAAATTCATTTTCTTAATACCATATATAGCTATAATTTTTGTTTAATATCTAAATAAAATTTTTAAAGTATGTATTTTCAATTTTAAATATGCAGGAAACTGTGATTTTAGAAGTTCCAACTTATGAAAATTTATAAATTTCCAATACATGGAATGCCTCACATGTTTCCTGAGAATTAAAAGAAAATTATATATTACCATAAGTTGGGGAATCCAAGTCACAAGAAAAACTAGAGAATGTTAAATAAGCAAATTGATGGAGCTCCAAGGGGTAAATAGGTTTAAAAATTCATAAGAAATTCTAACCAAACATTGTATAAATAAATTATTGCCTCTTAAGGATGTTAGAATTAGAATTTTTTGGCACGTTGAATAAGAGAAATTTGATTAGGAGTAGTCAATATAACTATATAAGAATTCTGATCAGATAGACGCAAATTTGGGGGATCATCATTTGAGCGGATCCAAACACTTTCCTAGTTGTGATCATTAGTTCGATGGCATGCCGGCTTAATATGTCATATTTATAATTTTCATTTACTTTATATTTATATTTTTGACTTCGCCGTACGACTTTTGAAAGTGAAGAATCAAATCAAAATATAAAAGAATCCTCCCATATTTTTATACACACGTTGTATATGTACACACACATACTATTGATAGTTTTCTTTCATGTCGCGGGACTGAGAATGTTTACTAGCCAAGGTGAAATTTACTTCAACGGATCAGGAACTGATAGATGAATTTAGTGAATGCTCTTTAAAATGCGGCAAGGTGATATAATAGATCGTCATTTCAATTCAAATTGTACATAAAAATCCAACATAATTTCACATTTATGAGTCTATCCGATTTTATAAATATGCTAATTATTAAATATGCACTTTAGTGCTCATTTAATTGGTTTCATTAATTTGTGCACATGTGTGCATGTATCGTGCTTGTTCGAAATATCTGTTTCAAAAAAATTAGTTCAAAATTAAATAGGGAGATGATGTTTTAAGTATTGTATTGTTTCATTTTCATTAATCAGATATACTTTAAAATGTAGTTAGATTTTATAAGAAATATGAAGGTTAATTTAACAATTTTATTAAATTGTACACAATTTAAAATTTTGCAGCCGATTCGATTCTATAAACTTGTTTAGTAGTGAAATATGAAATTTAATAACCTTTTAATTGGTTTAATGTAATCTTATGTTAACTGTACACATTTGTGCGTGTGTCGTGCATATTTTCATTTTAAGACTTTATTGTATGGATCTTGATGAGTGGTCAATTCCTAAAGTTTACAAACAGCAGGAAGGATGGTGTTGGTGTTTGGTGCGCAAATTGGGGAGGTTTTTGGATGAAGGACTTGACTCGTATGCTAGGTACCTAAGGATAAATGTTTGGATTAGTACGGATGGGAATGAGCCTTAGCATCTTCATTGCGCTACCATATAGTTTGAGGTTGATCATGTCATTACAACATTCATTCCCCAAAAGGCTTAATTTATTGTAGATGCATGGGAAGATTATAGGATGGTGTTTTTCACTCACTTTTAGTTTGTATCACCCGGTAGGGTTGTTTGATTGTAACTTCAGCATCGAGTACAATACATGGTGGAACGAATCAATGGTGGTTCTAGTTCAAACATTTTCAGGTGTATCAAAAGGATGCAGGATTACCCTAAGACGATAACTGGATATTCGTAGGTCAAGATAGGCGAGGCTTAGCCACATCGTGCGTAGTTGATTGTATCATTCTAAGGTTGCTCAAGAAAAACCCCTGATGCCCCCTTCACATTCCTTACAATGCGAAGGAGGATACATCTATCTCGTCAAAATAAACTTGGCTGAAATACCTACCATCTACTTAGTTTTCGAATCCTTCTTTGACAAATTTGTAAACTAAGCATCGCGTGCAGGATGTGTGCATTTATCGTGTGTCGACATAATAATCCTTTCCAAATGGATATATAAATTTTTCTGTGCCATCTTATGTTAGTTGGTTCCATTTCATCTCATGTTATCTTTTATGTTTGTGCACATGTGTGCTTGTATCATGCATATTCATAATTTATTTACCCAAAATATTGATTCTAAATAAAGTAGCAAAGTCATTGTCTTAATACCTTTTATTCCTTTAATTTTTGTTTCATATGTAAATAATTTTTTAAAGTATGTATTGTTAATTTAAAATATGAAGGAAACCATGATTTTAGACCTTCCAAATTATGAAAATTTATAAATTTAAAATACAAGTAATGCGTTTGATGTTTGCTAAGAACTAATTTTTTTTCTACATTACCAAAAGTTAGGTAATCCAAGTCACGAGAAAAGACTAGAAAAAGGTAATTAAGGAAATTGGGGAAGCTCTAAGGGGTAAATAGGTTTAAAAATTCATAAGAAATTCTAACCAAACAATGTATAATTAAATTATTATCTCTTTTTGAAGTAGGAATTAGAAAGTTTTTGTCACGTTGAATAAGACAAATTTGATTAAGAGTAGTCAATATAACTACTCAAGAAATTCTTGTTTGATAGATGCAAAGTTGGGGAAGCATCTTTTGAGTGGATCCAAACACTGCCCTAGTTGTCATCATAAGTTCGATGGCAAGCCCATTTAATATGTCATATTTATAATTTTTATTTACTTATGATTTTATATTCTTGAATATGCCATAAGACTTTTGATAGTGAAGAATCAAAATAAGAGATAAAAGAATCCGACTATATTGTTAATATATACACATTTTACATGTACACTCACAAACTATTTATAGTTTTATTTTCATGTCGCGGGACAGGTTAGAGTTACTAGCTGTGGTGAAAATTTTCAACTGGATCAAGAACTTATAGATGAATCTAGTGAATGCACTTTCAAATATAGCAAGGTGATATAATAAAAAGTCATTTCAGTTCAAATTATTTTAATAAAATCAAACAAAATTTCACATTTGATTTTATAAACATGAACAATGACTAAATATGCACTTTGGTGCTCATTTAATTGGTTTCGTAAATTTGTGCACATGTGTGCATGTGTCGTGCATGTTTGAAAATCGTTTTTAAAAACATTAGTTCAAAATTAAATAGGGAGATGAAGTTTTAAATATTGTATGGTTTCATTTTATTTAATCAGATATAGTTGGAAAGGTAGTTAGATTTTATAATAAATATGAAGTTTAATTAACTATTTTATTAAACTGAACACTATTTAGTTTTTTGTAGCCGATTCGATTCTATTAATTTGGTTAATATTGAAATATAAAATTTGATGATCTTTTAATGGGTTTAATGTCATCTCATGTTAATTGTACACATTTGTGCATGTCTCGTGCGTGTTTTCATTTTGAGGCTTTATTGTATTGATGTTGATGAGTGGTCATTTCCTAAAGTTTAAAAAGAGTAGGATGGATGGTGTTGGTGTTCATTGCGTAAACTGGAGAGGTTTTTAGATAAAGGGATTGACTCGTACCCTAGGTGCCTAAGGATAAGTATTCGAGTTGGTACAGATGGGATTGAGCCGTACCAGCCTCATCGCGCTCCCATGTATTTCGGGCTTAATCAAGTCATTACAACATTCATTCCTAAAAAGGCTTAGTTTGTTGAAGATGTGTGGGATGATTATAGGATGGTGTTTTTCCTCACTTTTAGTTTGTATCTCCCGGTAAGGTTGTTTGATTGTAGTTTGAGCATCGAGTACCATAAATAGTGCAATGAATCAATGGTAGTTCCAGTTCAAACATTTTCAGGTGTATCAAAAGAACGCGTGGCTACCATAGTATGTTGTCTTGAGATTCATAGGTCAAGGCAGGCGAGGCTTAACTACATCGTGTGTAACTGATTGTATCTTTCTAAGGTTTCTCTAGCAAAACCATTTGATCCCGATGCCCCCTTAGTATTCCTTACAAAGCGAAGGAGGGCACATTTATCCCGTTAAAATCAACTTGGCTGAAATGCGCACCACCTACGTAGTTTCCGAATCCTCCTTTGATGAATTTGTTAGCCAAGTACAAGATGTGTGCATTTGTCGTGTGTCGACGTAATCATCATTTCCAAATGGATATTTAATATAAATGTCATCTTATGTTAGTTGGTTCCATTTTATCTCATGTTATCTTTTATGTTTGTGCTCATGTGTGCTTGTATCGTGCATATTAATAATTTATTTACCCAAAACATTAATTCAAAATAAAGTAGCAAATTCATTGTCTTAATACTGTGTATTGTTTTAATTTTCATTTCATAAGTAAAAGAAAATTTCAAAGTAGTATTGTTAATTTTAAATATGAAGAAAACAGTGAATTTAGAGCTTCCAACTTATGAAAATTTATAAGTTTAAAATACAAGGAATGCATCAAATGTTCCAGAGAACTAAAACAAAATTCTATATTACCATAATTTAGGGAATCCAAGTCACGAGAAAATACCAGAGAATGGTAATTAAGAAAATTGGGGGAGCTCCAAGGGATAAATAGCTTTTAAAATTCATAAGAAATTCTAGCCAAACATTGTATAAATAAATTATTGTCTCTTATGGATGTTGGAATTGGAAGGTTTTTGGCATGTTGAATAAGAGAAATTTGATTAGGAGTAGTCAATATAACTGTATAAGAAATTCTGATCAGATAAACTCAAAGTTGGGGGAGCATCATTTGAGCGGATCCAAACACTGCCCTAGTTATGATCATTAGTTCAATGGCATGCCGGCTTAATATGTCATATTTATAATTTTTATTTACTTTACATTTATATTTTTGTCTTCGCCATACGACTTTTGAAAATGAAGAATCAAATCAAAAGATAAAAGAATCCCACAATATTGTTCATATATACACATGGTGTACGTACACACAAATACTATTGATTGTTTTCTTTCATGTCGCGGGACTAGGTAGGTTTACTGGCCAAGGTGAAATTTACTTCAGCGGATCAGGAATTGATAGATGAATTTAGTGAATGCACTTTAAAATGTAGCAAGGTGATATAATAAATCGTCATTTCAGTTCAAATTGTACACATAAAATCCAACAATATTTCACATTTATGAGCCTATCTAATTTTATGAACATGCTAATTATTAGTTATGCCCTTTAGTGCTCATTTAGTTGGTTTCATTAATTTGTGTACATGTGTGCATGTGTCGTGCATGTTCGAAGCATCTTTTTCTAAAAAATAGTTTTAAATTACATAGGGAGATGAAGTTTTAGTATTGTATGGTTTCATTTTCATTAATCAGATATACTTTAAAATGTAGTTAGATTTTATAAGAAATATGAAGGTTAATTTAACTATTTTATTAAATTGTACACAATTTAACTTTTTACAGCGATTCAATTCTATAAACTTGGTTAGTAGTGAAATATGAAATTTAATAACCTTTTAATTGGTTTAATGTAATCTTATGTTAATTGTACACATTTGTGCGTGTGTCGTGCGTATTTTCATTTTAAGGCTTTATTGTATGGATCTTGATGAGTGGCCATTTCCTAAAGTTTACAAAGAGCAGGAAGGATGGTGTTGGTGTTTGGTGCGCAAATTGGGGAGGTTTTTGGATGAAGGACTTGACTCGTATGCTAGGTACCTAAGGATAAATGTTCAGATTAGTACGGATGGGAATGAGCCTTAGCATCTTCATCGCGCTACCATATAGTTTGAGGTTGATCATGTCATTACAACATTCATTCCCAAAAGGCTTAATTTATTGTAGATGCATGGGAATATTATAGGATGGTGTTTTTTCTCACTTTTAGTTTGTATCACCCGGTAGGGTTGTTTGATTGTAACTTCAGCATTGAGTACAATACATGGTGGAACGAATCAATAGTGGTTCCAGTTCAAACATTTTTAGGTGTATCAACAGGATGCATGGCTACCATAAGATGATATCTGGAGATTCATCGGTCAAGATAGGCGAGGCTTAGCTGCATCGTGCATAGCTGATTGTATCCTTCTAAGGTTACTTAAGAGAAACCCTATGATCTCGATTCCCCACTTCGTATTCTTTACAAAGCGAAGGAGGACACATTTATTCCGTTAAAATAAACTTGACTGAAATACCTACAACCTTCATAGTTTCTAAATCCTCCTTTGAGGAATTTGTTAACTAAGCATCGCGTGCAGGATGTGTGCATTTATCTTGTGTCGATACAATCATCCTTTCCAAAGGGATATATAATTGGTTCTATGTTTTCTTATGTTATTTGGTTCCATTTCATCTCATGTTATCTTTTATGGTTGTGCATATGTGTGCTTGTATAATGCATATTCATAATTTGTTTACCCAAAATATTGATTTTAAATAATGTAGCAAAGTCATTGTCTTAATACCATTTACTGCTTTAATTTTTGTTTCATATGTTAATAAATTTTTTAAAGTATGTATTGTTCATTTTAAATATGAAGGAAACCGTGATTTCAGAGCTTCCAACTTATGAAAATTTATAAATTTAAAATACAAGTAATGCATCAGATGTTTCCTGAGAACTAAAATAAAAATCTATATTACCAAAAGTTAGGTAATCCAAGTCACGAGAAAGGACTAGAGAATGGTAATTAAGGAAATTGGGGGAGCTCCGAAGGGTAAATAGGTTTAAATATTCATAAGAAATTCTAACAAAACAATGTATAATTAAATTATTGCCTTTTTTTAAAGTAGGAATTAGAAAGTTTTTGTAACGTTGGATATGACAAATTCGATTAAGAGTATTCAATATTACTACCTAAGAAATTCTTATTTTACAGATGCAAAGTTGGGGGAGTATCATTTGAGTGGATCCAAACACTGCCCTAGTTGTCATCGTAAGTTCGATGGTAAGCCGGATTAATATGTCATATTTATAATTTTTATTTACTTATTATTTTATATTCTTGAATATGCCATACGGCTTTTGAAAGAGAAGAATATAAATAGGAGATAAAAGAATCTGACTATATTGTTCATATATACACATTGTACATGTACACTCACAAACTGCTGATAAACATGAATAATGACTAAATATGCACTTTAGTGCTCATTTAATTGGTTTCGTTACTTTGTGCACATGTGTGTATGTGTCGTGCATGTTCGAAACATCTTTTTATAAAAACATTAGTTCAAAATTATATAGGAAGCTGAAGTTTTAAGTATTGTATGCTTCATTTTAATTAATCAGGTATACTTTAAAATGTAGTATGATTTTATAAGAAATTTGAAGTTTAATTTTAATAATTTATTAAATTGAACACAATTTAGTTTCTTGTAGTCGAGTCGTGACGATTCAATTATATTAATTTGGTTGATAGTGAAATATGCAATTTAATGATCTTTTAATTTGTTTAATATCATCTTATGTTAATTGTACACATTTGTTCATGTGTCGTGCGTGTTTTTATTTTGAGGCTTTATTGTATGGACTTGATGAGTGGTCATTTCCCAAAGTTTACAAAGAGCAGAATGGATGGTGTTGGTGTTCGTTGTGCAAACCGGGGAGGTTTTTGGTTGAAGGGCTTGACTTGCACTCTAGGTGCCTAAGGATAAATATTTGGGTTGGTACGGATGGAAATGATCCATACCAGCCTCATCGTGTTGCTATGTAGTTCAGCCTTGATCAAGTCATTACAACATTCATTCCTCAAAAGGCTTAATTTATTGCAGATGTGTAGGAAGATTATAGGATGCTGTTTTCGCTCACTTTTAGTTTGTATTTGTCGGTAAGGTTGTTTAATGGTAGCTTGAGAATCGAGTACCATAAATGGTGGAAGGAATCAATGGTGGTTCCAGTTGGAACATTTTAAGGTGTATCAAAAGGACGCAGAGCTCCCGTATTACGATGTCTTGAGATTCATAGGTCAAGACAAGCGAGGCTTAGTTGCATCATGCGTAGCTGATTGTATCCTTTTAAGGATACTGAAGCAAATCCCTATGATCCCGATGTCCCTCATTTGTATTTCTACAAAGTGAAGGAAGACACATTTATCCCGTTAAAATCCATTTGGCCGAAATACCTACCACCTATGTAGTTTCCGTATCCTCCTTTGACAATTTTTTTAACTAAGCATCGCGTGCAAGATGTGTGCATTTTTCGTGTGTCGACATAATCATCCTTTACAAATGGATATTTATTTGGTTCTATGTTATCTTATGTTAGTTTGTTCCATTTTACCTAATGTTATAAAGTTATTTTTTTTATGTTTGTGCACATTTGTGTTTGTATCATGCATATTCATAATTTCTTTACCCAAAACATTGATTCTAAATAAAGTAGTCAAGTCATTGTCTTTATACCTTTTATTTCTTTAATTTTTGTCTCATATCTAAATAAAATATTTAAACTATGTATTGTCAATTTTAAATATGAAGGAAATCGTGATTTTAGAGCTTATAGCTTATGAACATTTACAAATTTAAAATACAAGGAATGCGTCGGATGTTTCCTGACAACTAAAAATAAATTCTATATCACCATAAGTTAGGGAGTCCAAGTCATGAGAAAAGACTGGACATGGGTTATTAAGAAAATTGGGGAACCTCCAAGGGGTAAATAGGTTTAAAAATTCCTAAGAAATTCTAACCAAACATTGTATAAATAAATTATTGTCTCTTTTGGATGTTGGAATTAGAAAGTTTTTGTCACGTTGAATAAGACAAATTTGATTAAGAGTAGTTAATATAACTACATAAGAAATTCTTATCTGATAGACGCAAAGTTGGGGGAGCATCCTTTGAGTGGATCCAAACACTGCCCTAGTTGTCATCATCAGTTCGATGGAAAGTTGGCTTAATATGCCATATTTATAGGGAGATGAAGTTTTATGTATTGTATAGTTTCATTTTCATTAATCAGATATACTTTATAATGTAGTAAGATTTTATAAGAAATATGAAGTTTAATTTAACTATTTTATTAAATTACACACAATTTAAATTTTTATAGCCAATTCGATTCTATAAACTTTGCTAATAGTGAAATATGCAATTTAATGATATTTTAATTGGTTTAATGTCATCTTTTGTTAATTGTACACATTTTAGAGTGTGTCGTGCATATTTTCATTTTGAGGCTTTATTGTATGGATCTTGATGAGTGGTTATTTCCTAAAGTTTACAAAGAGCAGGAATGATGGTGTTAGTGTTCGTTGCATAGAGTGGGGAGGTTTTTGGATGACTAACTTGACTCGTACGCTAGGTGCCTGAGGATAAATGTTAGGGTTGGTACGGATGGGAATGAGTTGTACCAGCCTCATCGCGCTACCATGTAGTTCGGGTTGATCCAGTCATTACCGCATTCATTTCTCAGATGGCTTAATTTATTGCAGATGCTTTGGAAGATTATATGATGATTTTTTCGCTAACTTTTAGTTTGTATCTCTTGGTAAGGTTGTTTGATGGTAGCTTGAGCATCGAGTACAATAAATGGTGGAATGAATCAATGGTGGTTCTGGTTCAAACATATTTAGGTGTATCAAAAGGACGTGGGGCTAGCGTAGAATGTTGTCTTGAGATTCATAGGTCGAGACAGTCAAGGCTTAGCTGCATCGTGCGTAGTTTATGGTATCCTTCTAAGGTTGCTCAAGAGAAATCATATGATCCTGAAGCCCCCCTTCATATTCCTTACAAAGCAAAGGAGGACACATTTATCCCGTTAAAATAAACTTGGCTGAAATACATTCCAAATCTTGCTTTTACAAATTCATTAACTAAGCATCGCGTGCAAGATGTGTGCATTTGTCGTGTTTCGACATACTCATCCTTTCCAAATGGATATTTAATTGGTTCTATGTCATCTTATGTTAGTTGGTTCCATTTTATCTCATGTTATCTTTTATCTTTGTGCACATGTGTGCTTGTATCGTGCATATTCATAATTTCTTTACCCAAAACATGGATTCTAAATAAAGTAGCAAAGCCATTGTCTTAATACCGTGTATTGTTTTAATTTTTGTTTCATATGTAAATAATTTTTTTATAGTATGCATTGTCAATCTTAAATATGAAGGAGACCATGATTTTAGAGCTTCCAACTTATGAGAATTTATAAATTTAAAACACAAGGAATGCGTCAGATGTTTCTTGAGAACAAAAACAAAATTCTATATAACCATAAGTTAGGGAATCCAAGTCACGAGAAAAGACTATAGAATTGTAATTAAGCAAATTGGGGAAGCTCCAAGGGGTAAATGGGTATAAAAAATCATAAGAAATTCTAACCAAACATTGTATAAATAGATTATTGTCTCAATCGAAGTTGGAATTAGAAAGTTTTTATCACGTTTAATAAGAGAAATTTGATTAAGAGTTGTCAATATAACTGCATAAGAAATTCTTATCAGATAGACGCAAAGTTTGGGAAGCATCATTTGAGCGGATCCAAACACTGCCTTAGTTGTGATCATTTGTTCACTGTCAAGCCGACTTAATATGTCATATTTATAGTTTTTATTTATTATTTTATATTCTTGATAAAAGAGATAAAAGAATCCGACTGTATTGTTCATATATACACGTTGTACATGCAAACACACATACTATTGGTAGTTTTTTTCATTTTTCATGACGAGGTAGGTCTACTAGCAGAGGTGAAATTTACACCAATGGATCAAGAACTGAAAGATGAATATAGTGCATGCACTTTAAAATGTTGCAAGGTGATATGATAAATATTCATTTTAGTTCAATTTTTTTTATATAAAATCTTTAAAAAATCACATTTACGAGCCAATCCAATTCTATAAAAATGAATAATGATTAAATATGCACTTTATTGCTCATTAATTGGTTTCGTTAATTTGTGCACACGTGTGCATGTGCCATGCATGTTCAAAACAAAATTTTCCAAAAACATTAGTTCAAGATTAAATTTTAAGTATTGTATGGTTTCATTTTCATTAATCAGATATACTTTAAAATGTAGTTAGATTTTATAAGAAACATGAAGTTTATTTTAACTATTTTATTAAGTTGAACACAATTTAAATACTAGTAGCCGATTCGTTTCCATAAACTTGGTAAATAGTGAAATATGCAATTTAATGATCTTTTACTTGGTTTAATGTCATCTCATGTTAATTGTACATATTTGTGCATGTGTCATGCATATTTTTATTTTGAGGCTTTATTGTATGGATCTTGATGAGTGATCATTTCCTAAAGTTTTCAAAGAGCAGGAAGGATGGTGTTGGTGTTCGTTGCGCAAATTGGGGAAATTTTTGGATGAAGTTCTTGCCTCGTACGCTAGGTGCCTAAGGATAAATGTTCGAGTTTGAATGAATGGGAATGAGTTGTACCAGCTTTATTGCGCTACCATGTAGTTCAGACTTGATCAAGTCATTACAACATTCATTCCTCAAAAGGCTTAATTTATTGCAGATGCGTGGGAAGATTATAGGATGGTGCTTTCGTTCACTTTTAGTTTCTATCTCCCGGTAAGGTTGTTTGATGGTAACTTGAGCATCGAGTACCATAAATGGTGGAATGTATTAATGGTGGTTCCAGTTCAAACATTTTTACGTGTATCAAGAGAACGCAGGGCTAACATAGTATGATATATTGAGATTCACAGGTTATGACATGCAAGGCTTAGCTTCATCGTGCGTAGCTGATTGTATCCTCGGAAGGTTGCTGAAGTGAAAACGTATGATCCTGATGCCCCCTTTCGTATTCCTTACAAAGCGACGGAGGACACATTTATTCCATTAAAATAAACTTGGCCGAAATAAGTACCACCTACATAGTTTCCAAATCCTACTTTGACAAATTTGTTAACCAAGCATCGCATGCAAGATGTGTGCATTTTTCGTGTATCGACATAATCATCCTTTCCAAATGGATATTTAATTGGTTCTATGTCATCTTATGTTAGTTGGTTCGATTTCATCTCATGTTATCTTTTATATTTGTGCACATGTGTACTTGTATCGTGCACATTCATAATTTCTTTACCCAAAATAATTATTTTAAATAAAGTAGCAAAGTCATTGTCTTAATACCATATATTGCTTTAAATTCATTTTGTATAAAAATAATTTTTTTTAAAGTAAGTACTTTCATTTTTAAATATGAAGGAAACCATGATTTTAGAGCTTCAAACTTATGAGAATTTATAAATTTACAATACAAGGAATGCGGCAGATGTTTCCTAAGAAATAAAACAAAATTCTATATTACAATAAGTTAGGGAATCCAAGTCACGAGAAAAGACTAGAGACTGGTAATTAAGTAAATTGGGGGAGCTCCTAGGGGTAAATAGGTTTAAAAATTCATAAGAAACTCTAACTAAACATTGTATAAATAAATTATTGTCTCTTATGGAAGTTGGAATTAGAAAGTTTTTGACACATTGAATAAGATAAATTTGATTAAGAGTAGTAAATATAACTATATAACTACATAAGCAATTCTGCTATGATAGACGCAAAGTTGGGGCAACATCATTTGAGCTGATCCAAGTACTGCCCTAGTTGTGATCACAAGTTCGATGGCAAGCCGGCTTAATATGCCACATTTATAATTTTTATTTACTTATTCTTTTATATTCTTGACTTTGCCATACGAATTTTGAAAGTAAAGAATCAAATCAAGACAAAAAAATATTCCCACCATATAGTTCATATGTACACATTGTATATGTACGCACACATACTATTGACAGTTTTTTTTCATGTCACAAGACTGGGCAGGTCTACTAGTTGATGTGAAATTTACTCCAATGGATCAAGAATTGATAGTTGAATCTAGTGACTGCACTTTTGGGAGGTCGTCGCAATTTATAAGCCCTAAATGCATCCTAATTATAACCAAGTAGATAGTGGCAAATCGTGGTAATCCACGAAGAAAGAGGATTTTCCTTAGGGTTCATGCATATAAGGGTGAATACTAGACTGATATAGATAAACACATATTTAAGAAAACATGTAAAGAGTGGGGTTTTTGATTGATTTTTCTAAGTTATAAAATTAAAGAAAATTTCCACTTCCAAGCTTCGTATCTATCCTTGAATCTAGAACCTATCCAAAACTTGAACTACTTGTTGTGAAGATAAATCTTCTATCCTTCTTTGATAGTAGTTTACAAAGAGTGAATTAAATATCTCTTAGTAAACCTCACAAATGACCCCTTTAGTCGACGGCTAAAGATATCCCATTAAGTGCATTGAGTACGAAGAATCAACAAGATTGGTAACACTTATAAACACTACACTGTGTCTAGGAAAGGAATCAATTTATGCATTTATATAAGATTAGTCAAGTACGTTCAACGTTCATAGACCTCTCCTATTTGCTACACAAAACAAACATGACAAAAAGTTTGACATTATCACATTCATCTAGCAATTATCAAATCATAAACCCAATTAGAAGCTCTAATTCGTGATCTTGGATTCCATATTAAAAGAGGGGAAAATTAGCTACTTTTTCCCAACCCTAACAAGTAATCATACAAGCAATTCACATATTCTAACTTCCAACAACTTTAATGAATTCAACAACCAAAATTTAAAGCTCAATAAATGCACAATAGCTATAGCATTGAATATGCATACAAAATTCTCAATACATGGGCTTGGAAGCCTTAATCAATTGCTCCTAAGACTAAATTTAGCAACAAGAATTCATACTAAACATCAAAAGCAAATCAAATATAAATTCAAGATGGAACTAAGATGTAAAATAAATAGAACTAGGGGTTTTACTTGCAGTTATTGGGAAGAAGAAAATAGGAAAGAAAAAAGGATAAAGTGTGCTATTTATAGTACAAGAAAAAGGACAATTAATTATGGCCACTCGTCCGTCATGACTCGTGACCAGGGCGTCGCGACTTACGATGGATGCCAAAAATCACGTTCGATTTTCTTTATTCTTCTTGTCTTCTAGCTTCCTCTCCACTTCACTTCTCTTAAAATATTCAAGTCTTCAAAAGATGAACTTTATGGTCTTCAATGGTCTTTGGTCTTCAAGTCTCAATGTTATTGCCCCGTCACACAAAATCCACTAGAAAAGTTATAAGACCGTAAAAGTCGCTCTTAGCTCTCCTAATAGAATTTCAAGGTAAAACACAAGCTCTAGATGAAAAAAGTGCCCAAAAGCGATTCCAAAAAGTCCCAAAATATGCACATAAAATATGAAGTGGAAAAAAAATTGATCAACTTTCGAATAAATCAATTGAAGGCATAGCTTGTTACGTTTGGCAATTCCCCCATTCGCCGAGTCGATGCAATACACTCGTTCATGTTTCGGCACAAAGACGATAAAAAACTAATGGCTACTGCTAAACCTCAATTTAGTTAATCTTGTACATGCATAGAACTTACTCTTGATTGTACGGGAATGCGTACATCATTGCTCGAGTGCGGAGCATGGTAGTTGAAACTTCTTTCACAGTCAATTCAACCATTTGATGTGCATTTTTAGCAAGAGAGTTTGAACCAGCCGGAACAAACTGGACATGACATCGATCAACCATCCCATAGCATTGGTGTCTATAAAAAATATTTAAAATGAACAATAATTATCAAACATCTATAATAATGTAAGCATGCATTCTTACTATGACCATATATCAAGTTTTGATCCACTAATCCACTCTATTTCATGTTCTTTGTTGAGGATGCTCATGAAAAAGTTTAGTTTGTCAATAAAAATAGTCATGGAGATATCTTTGGATCCAAACACATCCGAATTGAAAGGGATGCGGAAGATTTTCTTAGGTCCAAATACTTGTGTGGATGAACTTATAAATTCATGGATGTGTTGAACAACAATAATGCATTCTTGGTTTTCTGTGACCCCCTGAAAGATTCATGCTATTGTAATTCCATTTGAGAATTGATAAAGTTAGTTGAGTTTTATATGAATGTAATTCAGCAGTCGGTGGGATTTGCAAAGGGTTAAATGACTCCTTACGGAAAGTTGATAGTCAGAAACTGAGTTGGCTGGAGTTGATTGCCCGATCTCCGTCGATGAAATAATTTCTTTTGCTACATACTAATGGGTAAATTTTTAGTTAGGTATTGAAAACAATAGTCGCTATTAAAAATGGAAGTGTGTGTAGGGGGGGAATGTTTGACCTCCCCTTTCACTGATCGAGTATAGGTTGTTAATTGTTAATTAGGAGTATCATCATAAGCGACCACCTCCTGTAGGGAGAGAGTGTTCTAATCAGTATTTTCAAGTCAAAGTATGGTAATATAATTATTTCTGTAACCTCTTCTTCCTCCATGGTAGTTTTTGGTGTAATTTCTTTTTTCAAGGCTTCCATCTTCAACCACCAGCATGTTGCGAGGCGACTACTTCTCGTTCTCCTAGATACTCATATGAACGATAAATTATGTTAAGTTAATTTGTGAAAAGATAATTACGATGCGATCATAAAAATACAATTATCATACCTCATCATCTTGTTGGTTAATGTCACCGATCAACTTTCCGGGCCATAGAATCTTATATCCAATGGCCTCAGATATAAAATCAAATTGTTCATGTTTAATAGGCGAAAGTGCCTTCAGGATGATCATAGGTCCACAAAGCTTAACTCGCTCCCACCTGATAGACAAGTCTGTTTCCTTATCCTTAGGAAGCAAGATACCAAATGGGAAAAAAACTTGCAGAGAGAGCAAGTGCGCGCAGGTGCGGTCAGTGGAGAAGTAACCAAATAAATGATATCGTCTGTTTAGCATAGCCGCTCTATTATTTCCATCTGGGAAAGGCAGAACTAGAAGTGAAACTGACCGCAGCTGTGTGCAACTACTCTATTAGTTTCAAATGGGGAAAACAAAACTTGAACCGAAACTGCTTCCCCGGAGAGAAACTGCGTGCAGCCACTCTATAAGTTCCATATGGGAAAACCAAAGAAGTGGTCGTTGACCGCATCTGCGCACAACCGCTCTAATGCTCTATTACTTCAGTAGAAAAATAGCATAACTAGCAACATATATATACCCACAACTAGAAACATCCAAATATGTATACAACTAACAACATTGACTGGAAAACGGAATCCAAAATTAACATCCATAGGAAATCAACCAACGACATCCTAAATCAACATTCTAAATCACGTCCAAAATCAACAACTAATAGAGCTGCTTCCCGTTTGGAAATAACCAAACAACAATGATTTGCACACCACCGTTGACCTAATATTTATTACCGTCACATACATGCGACAAACAAATAGGGTTGTTTGTGAAATGGATTTATTATATAAGAAGCAACTTAATAGGCTAAATTCTTAATATCTCATTTTTGCATAACATAATATGTGACAAGGGTCATGTTATAGAATACCTTGTCATCATGAACGTCTTTTGTTGGGTCACTTGATCCGGATGCTAAAGGAATGAATACCTGGTTGTCTTTATAAGTTGGGTTGGATGATTTAGCAAGGAATTGCAGGCATCCAAGTGTGGGGGAATAGGTTTACCCAATTGTCCAGCCAGTCATTGTGTTTGTGCCTAAAAAAAGGCAACAAATCTTTCGTTGAGCTCGAAGATCTCCGTTGACACATATTTGCCATTTGATATTTCTTCAAATGTTGTTGTGTTTGTGCTCTCATAGCGAATAGATTCATAACAGCTAGCATCAATATCTAGGAGGGCATCTTTCATCTTCTCCATTGTAGGACAACCGCTCCAACGACCCCCATGATCCTTTTTACCCATTGCCTGAACGAGGATGTCTTCTTTTCCTACTATAACCAACTCTCCCTTCTGCTTCTTGTCCAAAAAAAAATTCTATTCAAAAAAACAAATGTGAGTCATTAGTATGCATTTCATATGAGAATATAATTAGAGAATGAATTATTTCTCAAATTGGCTAACAATAGTGGGAGCTGCCGTTTTAACAAAATCGTTATTATAGATCAATAATTTCTTATCCCAATTTGCTTCTAGGAACACCTTTGATCGATCCGATTTTAAATCCATTTTTCAACTTATGCCTCCACTTCTTTTACACTTCAACCTTGACTCATAAGCTCATCAATTTATCCCCTATTTTCCTCTTCTCGAGTTCACTAGCAAGTCTGCAATTCCCTCCACTACTCGTGTGATGGACGTAGTCCTTACTTACGGCGCTTACCTTTGCTGCATCACTTTTAGCCCATATGATCAATGATTAGTATAATATATTTATCGAATCATTAACATAAATGATGTAATTATATTTATTAACCTTGAATTCAGGGGTCAGTCTATGTTTGACAAACAACTCTCCCTCTTTTCTATCCATCCATAGATATGCCGTACATGGATAGATACCTGGATTTGCATCGACGATGCACTTTCGAGCTACCTTCACCTTCCAATTCCTCCACTTTTCACTCGCATAAATCGTCCATTTTTTCGGAACTCATTCATTTCCTCGAAGGTCATTTTGGTTTATATGTCCCAGCCCAACTCATCTATAATAAAAATTTATATATTGTGAATTTTAATTTTTTTTGGATAACACGAAATGATAATAAAGGAATGGAACACACTTACAAGAATGTCTTCCCAAGAATCTTTCTTTACATGTTGGGAGGTCGTCGCCGTACCTCTCAAAGATACTATTTTTAATCCCAATATGCTTACTAAATACAACTAAGTAGATAGTTGGCAAGTCGGGGTCGTCCAC